>JABUQX010073272.1:107500-112500 GCA_015478945.1 Trachelipus rathkii
GGTGAATACTTACACTTCTTAATGCATCCTTCTATCACACCAATCTGAGTGACTAATTTCTTCTGTTGAGGGCTCAATCCACGTTTTATCGAGACGGGACAACGTCCAATCCACGTGGAGTGATGAGTACCATCTAGCTACCTATTGAGGGAGCTCTGAAATAACCTAAAAAATGACATTATACGTTGTCATTGAAGACCAGTATACAACGCAAACACAGATATTATCGATAGTATCGTAAAGAGTTAACTAACATAGACTACCCTAAAAATAGCACCGCAGAACAGCGATATATACGAGGTAGTGTGTCGGATAAACGAACAAACCACCACACGATCACTTGAGTCGTATTTAAACTTAAGCTCGAGTAAAATTCATATCGATATTCAGCTGCCTTTTCCATGCACCTTTCCATTTCCTCTATCTATGAACTTAATAAATTTTGGGCTTAAGCCTCAGATATTGCCATCAGCCACGACTTGACGATAAATTCAGGGACAGAGAGGTTGGTGACCCGAACTACCAACCATACCATTTATGATAATGGGTGTTTATTTAATATGATACAAAACTCCCGAATAAGTATAGCGCAACATTAAGCTAGGAACACAAGAGGAGTATTATATAGAAGTATTGTGTAAGAACATTTAAAATTTACAGGGCAGAATTCTACCTGCCTCATGTAACTCGTCTACGACGAGGTGACAAATCCATTAACTTAATATCGTTATTATCAACAACCTGACAACAATTCAACCAGAGTGCTATATACTTAAACGAAACGAGATGATACAAGTTGACACTTCTAACCCCCTGATCAGTATCATATCACTATCTCAGAATATATGTATAGAGTTTGGATAGTGCATCTTATGAGGATTAAAGTATACCATATACTAGATTAGTTTAAAATCTTAACTCGATCTATACATATATTATTTGGTATATACTAGTTGGAATTAGCCTTGATACGCTATAAGGTTACACTTTAGCCTTGTTGTCATATAAATATATTATTAATATATATATAATTATATAAAGTTATATAATATAAATAACATAATAATATACTATAAAAATACTTATATTAATAAAATTTAGATAATTCCAAGTAATTGGCTATATCAACATATTAATTAGTATACTATATAAAAATTTATTATATATATCATAAATAATATGTATGATGTAATATATACGTCTATATATATATATTATAATAAATAAAATGATATTAATTTAAATCTTATTATATAAAAATATTATTTTTTATTTCTAAATATTATAAATTTTAGATTATCACTATATATATATATATATAATAATATATTATATATATATCTTATATAGTATATAAATAATTTAAATTTAAGTCCTGTGCTATACCTTTATATATATATAGTGACTCTTATTATTGCCTTTCAAACGACAATTAATATAATATATATATATAATATATATTATATATAATATTATTTATATTATTATATTATTATTTATATTATATATATATTATATTATATATTATATATATAAATATATATAATATATAATATATACTATAATCCATATATATAATATATATTCTAGAATCATTTCAACCCATTATTTATTAGTCTACAACTAACGGCATAACCAACTTTGGGGGCTAGTACTACCTAACGTGGACCCACCAAATTTGAGCTGGATACGTATGTACCTCTAAGATGACATTCCTACAGCTATTCGAGAACTAAACGGTACCTATATACGGCAAACAGTATAAAATAGTCAGTGAAACCTTTAAAAAATAAAGAATAAAGTTATGAATAAAGTGAGTGAAAATGATTAAGATGATTTAAATGAAGGAGTTAGACTAGCTGTGCTGTGCACTGGGAGTGTGCGGTGTGAAGCGTGGGGGCTCCGAGTAGGTCCATTACTACTCGGGAACACCGGTAAATCGAACTTATGTGAGCTTACCATATACCGGAAACCCATAACAATCTATAAACCTAGATAAATGAAACCTAAATAGACATGTTGCAAAATTTGCATATGTAATGATGTGCAATGAAAAAAGGCTGTAAAGTCCTGATATATATTATACATATACCATATAATATCTTATATATATAATATATATATATATATATATATATATATATAATAATATATATATATATATATATATATATATATATATTATATATATATTATATATATATTATAATATATAATATATATATATTTAATATATATAATATATATATATATATATATATATATATATACTAAAAATTATCTGAAATATAAAACAGAACTTAAGGAAAAGATAATATACTTTATTTAAAATAAAGTAAACTACTTATGAATACATTCAATATGTAAAAAAATTAGTGACATATTTAGATTTATACTGGATACGTACCTATGGAGATAACTCCAACTCAATATAACATCGAGGTTAAACTTATACTAAATACTTCATTGTAATATACCCCGAAATCTCTAGTCTAGTGCTATTATACGTTAGCAAAAGTAGTTTGGGGGAGATGGTGTGTTATTGAAAATAAACATATGCAGTGATAACTTTTTGTTGTTTATTCTTAACAAGGAAAAAAGGAAAAAATTGATAAATAATGCAAAGTAAATAAATAAATCGATAGAAACATCGAAGCATAATAATAAATAAAGGTTTATTTAAATGTTTTTTGTGCTTTAATTAAAAGTTACAGTGTATTTTTTTCTGTAATAGTTTGAAATAGTGTTAGATTTGGCCCAGTCTAATCTCTGCTTTGAACTGTCGAAGACTTTAGCGGCTACACGAAAGCTCCGGAACAAATTTTAGTTTTCATTTTTAGCTTCGAAGCGCTCCGTAAATTCCAGCCATAGCTCCTCCGTTCAGGCTCCACCTTTGAACATATTTCATCCTCATGTACGTCCCTTTTGATGTCATTTCCTTTGTTTTATGAGAATATTCTTTTTATAAAAGTTTGGGAGAGGGGTAAACTAAAACTGTAAGAATAGCAAATTGTAAAATGTAAGCAAAATATATACAAAGCTGGTGTCTTGCTCGAACGAAATGTGGATAGTGTGTAGATGAACTCCCAAATCTTTCTTAAGTTTTTATTTTGCGCTAAACAAAAATATTTCATACCAGATACTTTTAAAAAGTTAATTTAGACTTCTTTGTTAATATTTTATTACTAAACTTGTGAATTTGTAATAATTTCACAACCAATCGCATGCAACTATTCTATTCTTACTACATTTTTTTAAAAAAGTTATCACCACTCACTGTCCCCTTTCTTTTCAAAGAGATGAAGCAAAAAATAAAAGGAAAGAAAGATCCCACCAAAACCTAAGGCTAACGCAAGTCCCTCAGGTAAGCTCAGACGTGGGCTATAAAGAGAAAAAGATTGAATGCAGCAGAAAAAACAGATGATAACAAGTAATTCCACAAAACAGAGGTAACTGGAAAGAAGGCGGCACCACAATGAGCAAGTCTAGAGTTTCCATTATTCACAAAAAATTTACGTGAAGGCAAGGCCCACTTTGTGCTACGAGGGCAACGAACTAGAGTATGAATGAGAAAGGGTGTCTTTCTACAATACCTACCACTGCAGTAGTTATAGAAAAGATATAGTGAAACAATGTCACGTCGTAGAAAAAAATTAAAATTGGGGAGACAGCAATTAGGGTCTCCATGCTTTAGACTCTAACAACCTTATTGACTAAATCTAGAAGGGGTGCGGACTCACAGACCACTCCAAATGTAAGAAATAGTTTCGGACATCTAGTCAAGTTCGGTAATAGTGACACTATACATACTGAGCAGAAGAAAATATTTTTTGCAGCTGATAAAATATCCCAAATTTCAGCTTTTCCTATAGCACGGAAACTTTTAGCATCTATCCATTGTGATATAGGTTTCTCCAAGAAAATTTCGCGCTAATTATAATCATCCAAGATTTGGTGTGTTCAACATAGGAGAGGAGTAAGATTCGGTCGATAGGAGTTGTCAGGCTAAAAGTTTTGGGAGGTGTTTTTGAAGGAAGAGGTTATTCGAGCGCACATGGGACACGGACAGGATTCTTAATAGCATAGCGACACTATAAAAGAAGGTGTGTTTTATAGTGAGGGTGTTGTGTTGAATGTTTTTTTAGTGTTTTTGAGTTTTTTGTATTTTATTTTTTGTTTGCAAGAGGTGTGTTTAGACATTGAAGTAGTGCACAAGAGTTAAGGAGTGAGGTTATTGTCAATAAGAGTGGATAACCGTTTTCAAGGTCCGTGACGGGTTCTTTCATCCAAAGATACACGCGTGAAATAGTACGTCATAGAATTATTGATATCACGTGCTTTCGTGGTCATTTTATCAAACTTTTTTAAACTTTTTTAAATTTGATTTGTTAAGCGTTTCCTCTAAAGGGTTAGAGAAATCGACCATGATGTCAGTCAGCTTGACTTTTAGAGAAAGGCTACTGGCTTCACTCCGTAGTGAAATAATATTGACTTATTTTTCAGAGGCAGTTGCGCGTCAATGACAACGAGACGTTTGTAAGAGCAGCGAGACCATTTTCGGTGTCTCTGGAGCTTTAACCGGCAAGAAATACAAGTCATGTCGCAGTTGACTTGAAAATTTCCATTACTTCGTTAGATTTTGAACACTTAATTTTTTTTTGTTTATATCGTAGAAAGATAACCAAGCGCAATTATCACAGTGACGGCCAGCAAGCCATTATCACAACGTACTAGGTCGTAGTGTAACAGAGCGTTTATTTCCAAGTGTCGGAATAAATATCACAGTATTCCTGTGCCGTGAAAGCTGTGGAGTAACGGTACGCGTGACACAATGAGCCCTCCGTCTTAAGCACACATTATAAATATAAATAACTACATATTTATATATATATAAATATAAAATATATCATTATTATATTAATTTACAATATATATAATAGTAACAATTTTAGGGGATCCCTATATAATTAGTAATATATATATATATATATATATATTCA
>JABUQX010073272.1:117500-122500 GCA_015478945.1 Trachelipus rathkii
AGGAATGTCGGGGGCAACTACCTCTCTCATTGCCAAGACATGAGCTAACACTGCGTTTCGTCACATGGAAATAGGTACGTAGATCTTTTGCATAGAGAAAATTTCCTGGTTCACAGTAGTGAATTTGATATTAGTGTGGTATAGAGTTGATAAAATTAAGGATGAGATTAGGGCATGACCTAATATCATCCTTAATTTTATCAACTCTATATATACACACTAATATCAAATTCACTAATGGAACTCTTCTTCAAAAGTTGAAGTCAAGATTTCTACATCTTCCCCCACCTTCAATTCTTTCTTAATCTCCCAGACCATATACGATTACAAAATAAACCTAAAAGGAGAACTACGCAAGAACAACCCTGCCTCTATCTTATATAGTAAATTTCCGTAAAACCTACTTTTAATCCTCTTACACTCATTGGTTTCCTCAGCATACTATCCAACACAAAACACTTGGCCTATTAATATTAAATTACTCCCCTATTTCCCCCTCCTTTTGTGAATCATCCTCTTAGAATTTATATCTGAATACATCTACACGCATATGTTCCCCCCACCCTTTTCCTAAACAACTGAACGCCTTCACTTAATTTCATCTTCACGTGACATATTAAACAAACATTTCTTACCTCCATTTATAGACATCATATCATCAAAGTACCATAATCCCGTCTCTCATATAAACAAAAGCCATAACTAAACAATATTTTACAACCCAACCACCATTGATTTACCCCAAATCCTTTCTTATCTATCTCCGTACCACATGTACCCTCACACCTTGCCTCAATGCAATAAGATCTTTACCTGAATATTTAAAACTTACCACCTCTAATACATCTTCTCTCAAACGGATTTTTCAAACCTCCAACACAGAGCGCACTTCCCCTAACACATTAACCTACCTACACATATACTCCCAATGTGTATACCACTGGTCGACATACCCCTAGTTCTCTCTATATAAACTGAGTAAAATACACTTAGTCTTAATCATCTTTTGGCTGTAACTACAAATCCGACTCTAACTTTATTTTTGTCACTCAGCATTAATTACTAAATGTAAAACCGAACTCTGAATCACACACATACTGTCAAGATCCACTAATTTTAATAAACGACACATTAGTTCTTTTCACCACAATATAATGCTGCCTCCTTCAGAACTCATCTTGCCGCCACTCTTTCGAACCACAGAATAAAATCTCTACCATCACAAACAATTATATACTCTCCCTAATCTATAATAAAATGAACCCCTCTCAATAAAATCAATTACTCCAATTGTAGTGACTGCTCCACCTAGTTTCCCTTTATCTCCTTTAAACCCTTATTTTAAGGGTACTATTACTGCTTCCTATCATCCTTCGGCAACTATACAACGCAAATCATATTCGAATACACTATCGTATATATAAAAATAGCTTCTACCTTGAGAACTATAAACACACCATACTACTAGGCGAATCAAAATATATCCAATCAATCAGAATAAACACTTGCGCTATATACCCGTTCTAAATTCACATATCTTTTCACTATCTATGAGATCCACTTCAATCCTATATCAATAACCTGCACTATTGTTTCATAAAAAATCTATAATTATATCTAAATGCACAAACACTAATCTCCTATCTCACATATTTATATATATAACTACATTTCCTTATTCTTTGCTTAATAAAACCTCAGTGCCCCCAAAGATTACTAAACTATCCTTCTATGCACCATCAATAACCCACTTTTATATATACACACACACAGTCCTATCTCAACTTTTTCATTTATACTTATTAGCCATATATTTAATATACAAGATTTTCGAAGTGTTTTTCCACACTCCCCTCATAACATCCATTTCATATTCACGTTACAGAAATACCCATCCCTTATTCATTATATTTGAGCATAAGTAGTGTTACTACTTAATTCTATAATTTTAACCTTTCGCGCTTCCTTCCAGAAGAGCTTCCTATTTACCACTTCTATGTCTCCACTTATCTATTATATTATACCATCGCTTCAAACTGTTCATTATTACCTCTTCTTTCCCTCTTACGTACGCAAAATAATTAGCATTTATCCTTTTTTACCCTTATAATATAATACTATCATTAATATATAATTCCAATATACATCTTCTTTATTATTGAATACTTATTATCATCATATTGCTTTTAGTAACAATCAAACCATAGCTTTATTTTTTTTATACGTTTTAAAACGCTATTTGCATTAACTACTCTATCATTCCATACATAAATACCGATCATGTTCGCATTACTTACTTTCTAACTTAGTCACACCTCACATACTACTTCTTTGGCTACTGCTTAACAATTGCCTTCCAATAGATTTATATTTTGTTTCATGACTTGTTCACATATATCACATATACTGTAGATTTACTTTACGACGTGAGTTCCTTATCAATACTATCCTATTTAACTTATATATATATGCTTGCACTATAACTCTCTATCATCTTTAATTTTATATACTATTACTCTTCCTTCGTATAATCACTACTATATTACCTCTCTACATCCAATAGTCCACCACTAAACTATTAATTTTACATATGTAAAAGGATGGCTGAGAGACACGCTTTTCAAAAATCACAGGCCGGTGCAGCGATAAGGTATCTGCGCGGGCCCTCATATTTCTCTATTCTTAAAAGTACATTGCATCGCTGGATTGTTTTCATCATCTAAGCGCTATTGACAAAAAATTCGTTCATTAAATTCGAAACTAATCTCTCAACACAGAAATCAATCAATATTTCTTCTAGGTTTTGGTATAGACCATTACATCTATATCTACTATATAACATACCTCACTACTCTAGTATAACTTTATTTAGGATTAATACTCTTGTGTTTAATAAGTAAAATAGGTATTCTTACTAATACATATATACATAATCCATCTATTCCTCAAGTGATAGCTACATCACTTCCCACTACATCTCCTACATTTTCTCCTTAGACACTACTATATATATATATTATTATATATTATATATATATATATATATATATATAATTATATATATATATATATAATTGTATATATATATCATATATATTATTAATGAAATAATGGTAAACTGCTCCACTTCTACTCCACTTCGCAGTGGTTAATAAAGCTATTGATAAAAATACCCAACCCAATACCACCTGTTTTAACATCCTTTTTTTGATCATATAATATATATATTATATATATAAATATTATATATACTGTAAGTAAATTACACTATATATATATACCTGTCTGGGAATGACCTTATAGGGCCTTAGCTATAAGCACATATCTACATGCGTTCTTATATATATACTTCGTATTTTATTAGTAATTCTGACTAGGTATGACTCATACAAGGTATTTACAATCCCAGCAGGTAGAATGATTTAACTCAGAGGAGGTATTTTTTTTATTATTTTTATTATTTTTTTAATTTATTTCAAAACTACAAACAAACCTGAAAAATTAAATTAAGATAAATATATATATTCACTATAATATATATATATTATATATTAAAATATATCCCGGTATATTTATTCAAATATATTTTATAAAGGCCTAGAAGGGGTTATTTAGGGTAATTATAAATGGTATATACATTAAAAAAATCTTTAATATTTATTAAAAATAAGTGTATTTTTTAAAAAAAAATAAAATAAAAAAAAACATTTGTTTATTTAAAATAAAACCGGTTTATTTTTTTTTTTTCTAAAATAAACAAATTCAAAAAAAACAAATTAACTTTTTTCTACAACCCTCTATATATATAATATATATATATATATATAATCGATTATATAGTCAAGGTGATACTTTAATTAATATAATGAATATAGAATTTTGATTCCCCAAATAATTCTAAATTTACTTTTATATAAAGCGTTATTATAACGTAAGACCGCGATAGTGTCATCGTTAAAAGAAAATATAATATGGTTATTTATATTATTATTAATTATATTAATATATTAATAATTTTATTATTTAATTTATTATTAAATTTATATTATTATGTACTTTAAAATCCTTTATTATAATTTAATTTATTAAAGGAGACATGATGGTAAGTTAAAGAATATATGAGTAGTAGTATATAATAGTAGTTAAAGTTTACTGATAGGAACATGTTATTTTGTAGATAACTCAGTAGTATGTTACTAAAGTAGTTGCGTGTTGTTAAGCAGTAGTAATTAAGTAATAGTAATTAAGTTAAATATTTATACGCAGAGCTGATAAATAAAATTTCATATTATACTGTGCAAAATGGTCTCTATCTTCTGTAATTTATAACATATAGTACTTATGTGGATTAAAGGAAAAACGTTTTGGTGGGTTCATTTTTTTAAGTTTGTCTCCACAAACCATGCAAAACACTAATCCACTTCTTTGGTATTTTAAAATGAGTCACAGAGGTTGATCATTTAAACATAATAATTTTCAACCTAGGTATGTAGTTTATCAGCCGCATAAACCTGCTTTTAATTTATGATTTCCCTACTTAATTATATAAATGGGAAACTCATTACTATAAAACAGCCTAAGGTGGTTAATAATTGTCCGATTACAAACACACTTTTATGGACCTAGAAAACATCCCATCAGGAAGCCCCATAGAATTGCCCCCTTCTTGGTTTGGTGGTAAAGTGCAGATATGTACTAATATCTGTGAGTGATTTGAATATTTTATGTGACAGCTAATTGCTATTTATCACTTTAATGATAGTAATGCTAGCGCAGCTTAGTTCGTACCTTACTCACACTCAACATTTCAGGATCAGAAGTAATACGAATCTCTATTTGAGTTGTTGATTTATATTGTGTGACCATTAAACACCAGAAACGATGAAGAATCAATGATTCTATGAAAATATGATTTAAATGTCCCCCCCCTATATACGAGTTCAATCCTGAGGAAAATTTTTCCTCTTCTCAGGTGGACACGGGGGTTACAAGAACCACAA
>JABUQX010073272.1:130000-140000 GCA_015478945.1 Trachelipus rathkii
ATAAAGTAGGCCTATATTGTAATTGTAATTATAAAATAATAATTTTTAAATTATAAAAATTATAATTTTATCATAACTATTGTTTTTATATAAATTCTTGTAATGAAATTTTTTTTTAATAAACTATTATTTTATCAATTTCAAACTAACTCAAAATATATTTTTAAGTAATTTTTTATATATTTGGAAACAGTTTTATTACAAATGAAATTACCATTTGGATTTATTAATTAAATAAATGTTCTTAGATATGTTTTAATTTCCCACTCTTTTAGCATAAGTATGGTCTATGACCAGGGTTGTGGAGTCTGTTCAAAATTTTCCGACACCGACCTGCTCCTTCACGATTCCGACCTCGACCTCTTGAAAATTACCGACCCCGACTCCACCCTTTTCAAAATTACCGACTCCGACTCCGACCCCGACCTCTTGAAAATTACCGACTCCGACTCCACCCTTTTTAAAATTACCGACTTCGACTCCACTCTCTTCAAAATTACTGACTCCGCGACTCCGACTCCGACTTCACAACCCTGTCTATGACACAGTGAAATAGAAACATTAAAGAGAGTGTAACAGGTTACAATGCCAATATTTTATTGAAAATTTAAAAAATATATATAATTTTATTTTAATTTTTTATTTCTATTGAAGTTAAATCACCTAAATATGAACAATTTTAAAACAAACAGACAAATAGAAACAAAAAAAATCAAAATAAAAAAAAATCAATGATTTTTTTTATTTAAAAAAAAATCACGTAAAAAAATCAGTTGATTTAAATCATTTGATTTTTTAGTGCCATCCCTGGTATAAAATCACTAGGATTTAAACCTACTTTATTATTATATTGGACAGTTTAGTAGTGTGAATTGACAACGTTTCGAGTAGTTCAGACTATAGAACACTGAGCTCGCGTTCCTTATACTCTTGGATCGAATCCTGCTCGATCTGAAAGCAAACAGAAGTTTGTATTGTGTAGGCTAAAAGAAGGCATTCAATTGGGCCAGCACAGGATAGTATTAGGTTAGGTTAAGTTAAGTTGTTGCTGGCTAAGTTTTTGTTGACCAGGTTAAACTTCAGGAACTTCAGATTTTTTTTTTTTTAACAAATGTTTAATCTTATTTTGTCATAGGGTTTCATCACTTGCACAGCTTAAACCACTGACATTTGAACCAATGCCATGAACTGAGTCAGAACGACACACACAGGTCTTATGCTCCTGAGGAGTAACAGAAAACTAAGCACCAAACATTGTAACATTTGGGGGGGTCAAGCTTAAAAGGTGACGTCATGCTCCAGACTAATCACCCTAACATCTATCTGTAAGCAAAATTATTTTGATTATTTTCATATCAAAATACTGATAAATCGTATTGCGTTCATTCCCTATTATTATATCATAAGAATACAGGGCGACTCCGGCAGGTGCCAGATTTGTCGCTAAATCTGGCAACCTGTCGATTTGTATAGATGTATACTTTCTAGCAGCTACCTTCCTGGCTACTCTTCATGTATAACGTTTTTAATGGGGGGATCAGCCCCCGGGGGCCCACAGGTACTTTCGACGAGAAAAATAAATTGTTTCACCAATATAACACCCTGAACAATCAAGGAATGACGTAAACTACATTGTTATTTAGTTTGCTTTCCAAACCTCCTACATAGGAATAAAACTTTTAATGCTGCTCATGTTTCTGGAAACTAATATTTTTAGGTAATAAAGACATTTTCAATTTAATTTTAGAGATCTTGGTAGTTTGATTAAATTATTAGTAGAGAAGTTTCTTTTACATTTAAATTATTGAATCTCTTTCGGACACTGGATATTGAGTTCGAAGTAGTTTAAATAGTAACCTAAGCCGTTTTCTATTCGTCCACAAAAATTGAGATGGGCTACATTTTCATAAAGCCAGGTTTACATTGGACGAGTGAAAGGGCGAATAAACGAACAAGTGCTAATAAACACGTAAACTAGCAACGTGTAAACGATTGGTCGGGTAGAGGGGAGAGTAAATTTAGGCGAGGCAAGTGATTTAGTTGGGAGTAAAGTAATTTTCCGCCTCGGTCCTGACTATTCTTCCATAAAAATTGAGATGGGCTCCATTTTCGTAAAGCCAGGTTTACATTGGACGAGTGAAAGGGCGAATAATCGGGCGAGTGCTAAAAAAACAAGTAAACTAGCAACGAGTAAACAGTTTGTCGGGTTGCGGGGAGAGTAAATTTGGGCGAGGCAAGTGATTTAGTTGGGAGTAAAGTAATTTTCCGCCTCGGTCCTGACTATTCTTCCATAAAAATTGAGATGGGCTCCATTTTCGTAAAGCCAAGTTTAAAAATGTGAATAAGTAAAATATAAAAGGAAACTAAATATATATATATCTATATATATATATATATATATAGTATAGTTATATATATATATATATATATATATATATATATATATATATATATATATATATATATATATATATATATATATATATATAGCAAAGAGATAGTATATATGCTTTAAACTGTACCTGTGTGACTTCAATGAGGTACCAACCCAACCTAACCCAACCCAACCTAACCTTACCTAACTCACCAACCTAAATTAATTTTCATTATTATACCAGTTTGTGATCAGGAAAATTAGTGGAGGTTATGGAAGAACTCCAACCTTGTGAGGTGGTTGACTATATCCCCACTCTAGTTACAGTACAGTTTGTACAAATATGATATATATATAGTATATATATATATATATATATATATATATATATATATATATATATATATATATATATATATATATATTATATATATATATATATATATATATATATATATATATATATATATATATATTAAACCAATAACAAATGATCTTCCTCTAAAACTTAAATGGAATATCTGTTCGAAGTGGTTTCTTCAGGTAATAAAAACTTTCGGAAAAAGAATTTGAGAAATGACACTCCAGAATTTTTTGAAGTCTCCAAAGTTTATAGTGATAACATTTGTCCATGCTGAACCTTATCACGTGTGGCCCAGCCGATTCTCATGAAACATATTGGAATAAGATTCAAAGAAAGAAACCAAGACGGAGAGTGAAATGGATCCTTCTATTCTAACTTGACACCCTTTTAATAAATGAAGCTTTATTCCATTCATTATTGTTTTAAAATCTTATAAAAATTTCTATATATTTAATAATATATTGAGCGAGAGAGAAGTGTTGACTTGTGATGTAATAAATGTGCCACTCTTTATTTCGAGTTTTATTTTGTTTCTACAAGTATATTGTTTCGGATAGGATATTGCATTCATTTATGCCAGTATTTGGATCCTCTGTCCATAAAATCGGATGGGTACGATTTAATTATGTTATATATATATATATATATATATATATATATATATATATATATATATATATATATATATATATATATATATATATATATATATATATATATATATATATATATATATATGGACAAAGTCTACCTATTGGCCTATCTTCAAAAGTAAATTTTTAATTTTAACTTGTTATAAATTAAATCCATATAAAATATAATATAGAAATCATAAAAATTATATTTTGAAGTTATATTTAAAAAAATATTGTAAATATTCATGTGTTTACTTTATGACGCGGAGGAATTTTTAGACATTTTACCCAATGTAGACTCATAACGGGATGCCATCGCTTGAGTTTTTTTTCAAGTTCTTGAGTTTTGCATTCATCTTGAGTACTTGAGTTTTTGTCCTTAAATATATATATATATATATATATATATATATATATATATATATATATATATATATATTATATATATGAATAGTTAAGAAACATATAGATATATATATATATATATATATATTAGATATATATATATATATATATATATATATATATAAATATATATATTATATATATATATATTATTTGTTAAGGTATTACATGGCTTTTTAGGGGGTTTCGAGCCGACGGGGAGCAGAAGGGGGGACGATTTCCATACCCCGTAAGGGAGGGCGGAGACCCCCGCGATCCCCAAATACCAAAGAGCGGGGGGGAGGGGGAGACCCTCCCCTGGAGGGGGGAAATAGTCCTACCCTGTATTTCCCGTAAGGCCAATATTCCTACTCTTTACATCTTGCGGTTTACAATGGGTATTCTTTTTAGCTTAAAATAAAAATAAAAAAATGTAACTGACGGAGTCGTAAAACGTACAGGTCCTATATACATTTGAATCATCAAATCAATATAATAGAAAGTCTATTTATGGTCCATAAAGATACCCTGTACTATTTTTTTTGGGCTAACGAGTACCGTTCAAAAGGTCAATAACTAAATTCTTTCTCCCCATAAATAGAAATATACGTATATATATATATATATATATATATATAGCAGTATATAGTAGTAGTTATATATATATAGCATATGTTGTTATATATATATATATATATATAGTATATATATATATATATAGTAGGCTCAAATTTCATATATGTAACACCTGTTATGGTGGAAATTATAAATCAATAGATCTCCGACGATTTTTATGAAACTTATATGAAATGTTTGAATGATCTGTAATAAAGTAAAACGTAATAAAAAAAAGCTGCCTGTGCTATTTTTATGAAGTCTCCAAATTTGAAATTTATAAAATATTTATTGCCAGATGGTTCTTTTTTATTTATATTTTTATTTCGGGAAAACTCTCACGGCTCTCTCCGATGAAGCTAGTCTCAAATGATCGACAGGTCAAATGGTAATCATTTTAAACTTAACCTTAACCTAACCTAACCTAATCTAACCTAACTTGAACCTAACCTAACCTAACCTAACCTAACGCCCGAGGTGGGTTGTACAGAATCTTTTTTGATGCCGTCTTGACCATTTGACCTGTAGACCATTTTTCTTCCTGTTGACCATTTGGGCTAGGAAGTAGAGTATCGAGTGAAAGGAGGGAGCAATGCAATTACATCTCCTTTGACTCATTTAACCCTCTTTCTCCTTGTATCGAAGAGAAGGAATGTGAATTACCTCAATCTGCATTTCTGTGTCGGATTTATAAACAAAATGGGACCTGGCCTGTTAAACTGAGCAAAGAAAGGCACCATAAAAAAATGTCGCCTTACAAAAAATGATTTTCAATATAAGAATTGGTATAAATATAATTTTTGTAGTGTGAAGATGAGGCCTCCACTTGGTTCTAACTGATCTCTTTAATATACATACATGTGTGTACTAAACAACCATACATATTTATATATCACTCCCAATTACAAGACAAGGGTCCCACGGTCCCACCTCTAAAAGAAACAGAAAATTTTAGGGGGGTTCTTTTAGTAGGAAAAGATGATTTGGAGCAACGTGAAGGTTAAACAAAAGGACAGCGAGTTTAATGTATCTTCAAATGATTGAAACTTGAAAGAAGATCCGAATTTTATCAGACGCTACTTTAATATGATAGTTTAAGAGTGCTTGTATTTAATTAAAAAAAAATATTCAAACTCGTGTGTAAAAAAAATAAAAAGCAAAAGTGGGTTATACTTACATGTCTGCTCCTTAGGCATACAATGCAAAAATACTTATAGTAGGTCGACAATTATAAAAGCACGAAGGTACGCATAATTAAAACAAGCAAATTAAAAATACACATAAATGCAAATTAATTAAATAATTAATTAATTAATTAATTAATTAATTAATTAATTAATTAATTAATTAATTAATTAATTAATTAATTAATTAAAAAAGATACGTGAATGCAAATGATTAAAAGTTAATAAAACAAAGTTCTTGGTTTCTATGGAAAGACAGAAACATAAAAAAAACAATGCACTAAGGTACACCGTTATGAGAAGCAAGGGACAGTTAACGCTCTTAAAAGAAACTGTGCGTGCAACTGTCGTAGGGAAAAAAAAGGAATGCCTCCTGGGCATCCGATTCAGTTAAGGTGTTACAATTTTGGCAGCAACAAGGAGCGATGACCTCATTCTAAGATCTTGAGAAAGTGAGAAAAGTATAAACAAACCCCCGATTGACAAAGGACCTTGTTTTCGACCGAGATATAACAAAACAAAAATTCCTCTGCTATTTCCGTATCGAATATCAAAACATGTTTTCATATAAGCGTGGCTCAATGGGAAGAGCTACAGAGTCCCATGGCAAGGGCCCGGGTTTGATCCCTAGTCCGGATTCTAGGCAGAGATTACCTAGAGAAGTTCCAATCCTAGAAAGGGCTATGCTCGTGAGTTGTGAACTTAAAAGAAAAAAAGAATAATAATGTAGTCGGTATCCTTAAGATCGTCGACATTTTATAAGCTAATGGTGCTGAAGCAATATTTTATTTTACCAGCACTCGCGGGTCAGGAGGTACAAGTGCTCTTGTGACCTGCATTCATTTACCACTAAAAATGATATAACTGTAATTTCCAAAACATCTATTAAAAATTAAATATATATTAAAACTGACCATATATATATATATATATATATATATATATATATATAGTATAGCACAGGAAGAAGTATATAAAGAGATATATATATATATATATATATATATATATATATATATAGTATATATATATATATATATATATATATATATATATATATATATATATATACTGATTCCAGTAAATAAAATAATGGTTTTAAAATCTTTATTGTAATTATAAAGCTAGAACTCATTCGAGGCAAAAGCAGAAGAAAGAGCTATAAACAAAAGCATCTATGAAAGGTTGTGTTATTTATTTATGAAGTACCTACATCGTATATGATCACACATAACTACTTTTATTCTTTTTTATAATGATTTAAAACTTAAAGTAACCAATAGGAAGCCTTTCTCCTACCGGTTCTATTTATTATATAAGATAAAAATTATCTAATTATTGATCTGCGATCAAGACTATAACAAGAAGGGATATTAATAAAGAAATAACATCAAATCTCTTTGATACACCTTTGACCTTTTAACAATAATTGTATTCGAAAAGTGAGTGATTAATTAGATGCCCAATTAGTTAATGATCTCACTACTTGTGTGCATATATATATTACTTCAATAAAAGAGAATAAAATCATTCATTTTAATAATAGGGCCAATAAAAAAAGAAATTAATAATAAATAACGCGGTGATAATTAATGAAAATGTACAGTATTACCTATACCCAAGTGAAGAATATATATTTTTAACAAGTGTTAAGAAAGTAAGTCTTGTGGTTATATTTAATAATACTGAAAGCATATATTGTAACGTGAAGAAAGTTTCTTTTTATAAAAGAAAATAAAAAGTCGTCATCCAGTAAATAAAAATATCAAAAAAATGAAATTACCGCGCTTTTTCAAAAAAAATAAAAAAATAAAAAAATGTTCCAAAGAATTTCTACAACAAACACCAAGGAAACCCGCCAAGAGAATTTCAAGAAAAGCTCTCTTTAAAATTTGAAATTCAAGAAAAAAAAATCGGAGTGTTCAACTCTCTGGCTGGGAGGAAGAAAATGGGGGAAGGAAAATTAAAGAATGCCCTCCAAGATACCCTCACCGCCTGTGAAAAATAAAAAAAAACTTTTATAGACTCAACATCTGAATGGTTTTTCCTATTCCCTGACGTTGGGAGGCTTGACTTTAAAATTTGTATGACAACAAGCGAGTCTACAAATAACAACAACAAGAAGAAAAATAAACTCTCTAAGATGAAGTCGAGGTCTAAAGAAACCTGGGAAGAGTACAAAATACTCCAGAAGTCAAATTCGCCTCTATTCTGAGACGAGCTAAAGCTCAAAATTGCCTGTCTGTTAAAGCGCTGAAACCACTTGTAATGTTGGCTAGAGGTCATTGAGAGAGGCATAGGAATGCCTCTCCACACGAGAATGTTTTTTGCTATCAACAAAGGTATTTAATTTGAGTGCAAATTTAATTTTTAATTTTGTGATTATTGTTTTCCATTAAAAGTAATTAATATATTTTAAACGTTGCTGCTTCATAATGTTGTAAATCATAAAAGTGTATAGATCTGTTTTTTTGACATAGGATAATTTATAAGATTCGCATGTAAAGGAAAATTCTTGCATTTTCCTAAGAAGTTAAAAGTCAGAGAGGAACTTATTCATACCGAAGGGGAATTAGGGCTCCCCCCATCATTCTCACTCCCATTCCCCCACGCTTGAGGGACGGGAGATGGAAACGTATTTATTGGTATGTAACACGGGGATCGTAAGATTTTCCGTGAATGAAGGTAATAAAAATTCTGTTTAAGAAGAAAAATTTGTAACTGTGTTTTTTTTAGGATAATAAAATTTATTTGATAAAAGCTTTACGGCTAATGGAAATCGTATTTGTAAAATGGGACTCTTACGGTGGTCCCATTAACGAAAAAATTTTCCTTTTTCTAAAGGAAGAAATCTGTAAAAAAAAATGTAAGGGTATTGAAAATTATATTTTGAAACATCTATTTTGTGAGGTCTTTAAGGCCGGATTTTTAAATTAGCATGCTGGAGATCTCCATATTTAAAATTATTGTATTTTATTTATTAAGTATGGTAATTAGATTAGGAAGGTTCCTCTGACTAAAAATGTAATGAAATTATTATAAGGGGTCATATGATAAATATTGATTTTGTTTTATACGTCATTAAGGCAGTCTATTCGCATTGAATGGTTATATAGTGTTATAAGGCGGCTGGTTCTAATATATTGATCGAATTGATATGAAAACACTTTTAAATTTTAAAATCGATAAAAAAAATATATATATATTTTCGTTCGAAGTACTCTGTGTGTGGGAGGAGCTAACATGTTCACTCTCCAAAAAGACCTATGACGTCATCACGAGAGAGTGTAGGCCTACGACAGAAGCTGTTAAACAAAAAGTTGGATGAGTTTATCGGTAAAAATGAGATAAATTCTAAGGAATATTCCTATAAACCTTTAATTTTCAAAAATGTAATTATTGTAGAAAGCTGGTGTTCTTGCTTGCTCGGGAGTCACTATGATGTACCTGATTCCAGTACTATAAAATAATGGTTTTAAAATCTTTATTGTAATTATAAAGCGAACTCATTTGAGGCAAAGTTATGGAAGAAAGAGCTTATAAACAAGGCATTCATGAAAGTATGTGTATTATTATACGGTAAAGTGCTGACATCGTATATGATCACATAACTATTTTTGTCTTCTTTTTTATAATGATTTAAAACTTCTAGTAACTAATAGGAAGCCTTCTCCAACTCGGTTCGACGGGGACCGAAGAAGTGGGGAAAGTCAGTTAGGCATCCTCGACATCAGCAAGTCAAGACGTGCCTAGGCATGGCCCTGGCACGTTCTGTATAATTTATATATTTAATAAAGTGTTAACAAATAATTAATGTTCCTATAATGTAAGACTTTGTAAGTAATATTGATACGTAGTTTTGATCGCAAGTGGAATAATAAGATATAAAAATATAGAGAATGGTGAAAGAAACCTAGTAGAGAACATGGAATTCTAATATATTCCCACTCTGCAAACTGTTCTAAAATGAAATTTATATAATATTTGGATTCAAGTACTAACAAAAATGTATTTGAGTTGTCAATGACAAAGTCCTATTTATTATATAAGACAAAAAGATTATCTAATTATTGATCTGCGATCAAGACTATAACAAGAAGGAATATTAATAAAGAAAATAAAATCAAATCTCGATACACCTTTAACCTTTTTATTATTATTTGTACCGGCAGTAAGGAGCACTTCTATTCTAGTTAGGTTTTGAACTCGTGTGGTATATATATATATATATGTTGTTATATATATATAATATAGATATATATAGTAGCAGTTATATATATATATATATATATATATTATATATATATATATATATGTTATTATTATATATATATATATATAGTATATATATGAGGTGGGCATCGTTAATACCAAAAAAAGTAGTTCCATATCGTTACCCGTTACTTAAAAAGTGGTTCCGTTATCGTTATTCCGTTTCTTTGAA
>JABUQX010073273.1:0-15000 GCA_015478945.1 Trachelipus rathkii
TTTAAGAGTTAATTAATTATTATTAAGCCTATATTGGAATGATAATATTTTAAGCTTTTTCTTTGGCGTTAAAAGGGAATACATGCCGTTACTTAAGTTTCATTTTAATTTTCTTTTCATAAAAGATATTTGAGGAACTTTATGTGTTAAATAATTAATTTTAAGATAATAATAGTAGTAATTAGTCTTTTCCGTCGTTCAATAAGAATAATATTACTATAAGAATATTATTAAGGTTTTATAAATCGATTTTAGAGTTTGTACATAAATGTAATTATCTGATATATTAAAGATAAATTAGTTACCCTTTATTTCTCAAGAAATACGAATAATTTAGACTTATTTCATTAAAATTTATTTCTTTAGATTATGTAAATATTATTTAAAAGTTAATTCTTTATAGTTAATAGTTTAATGATTCGAACTTCTTCAAGGAATATCTGAGGCACGAGATTTGAGGATTTCAGAAAGCAACTGGAGTAGATCTCTAGGCTCTCTCACAAGGCAACTGTAGTTAAACTACTTTAGAGAAGCAATAGCCTCTCAGCCGAAACCTTATTTTAGCTAACTAGGCTTCACTTAGTTGGCGGCAGTGCTATTCGGAAGTGGCCGAAGCACTGTTCTCTGGAACGGTAGTGACCGTTTCCCAAACCTTCGGGTTTCCCCAGAGCTATTCGGAAGTGGCCGAAGCTCGCCCTCACTCTGACGGAAGTGGCCGTCGGATGGGTCCCATTTAAAGACGGTAGTGACCGTCGCTAAGGCCTTCAGCCTTTCCCTAGTCGAATTCGGAAGTGGCCGATTCGGCGGCAGTATCATTCGGAAGTGGCCGAAATACTGTTTCCTGAAACGGTAGTGACCGTTTCCCAAACTCACTTCGAGTTTCCCTAGAGCTATTCGGAAGTGGCCGAAGCTCGCCCCCATTCATACGGAAGTGGCCGTAGTTTGGGTTCCCTTTAATGTTAGTAGTTACTGTACCTATTTTTGAACACCCTTAAGCTGATCTTCCGTAACAGTTCTTTTCCCGTAGGTATATCTATGAGACTATTTTGTGCTACGAATTCTACACGCTTACTCCGAAGTCACCACGCTCACGAAGTCACGTGTCAAGTAATTGTCATTAAAGTTAACTCAAGCTACCAATTGTGTCAAATAAAGAATATAATAATAATAAAGTCATTGCTAATAAAATTTTTCTTATCCTGTCACATGAAGATTGTCTTGTCAAAGTTTAAAATCTTACAATATATATATATTATTATATATATATATATATATAAATAAAAAACACTATATATATAATTATATATATATAAATATATATATATATATATTTATGAAACTCATACAAAGCAATTTACCTTTGTATAACAAATATATCCACACTTACCTCTTCTATTATTCTACTAACCTAATCCATATTTTTATATTACTCTACTCTAAAATAAGTTAATATTTAATATTTATCAATTTACCTGATGCCTTTCTTGATATCTTGATAATGACTCTTCTGATTTTCGTGAGAGAGTATATAACATAAGAGAGTAGCCGAAGATGGTATATAGGAGAGTAGACGATGTTGTTATGAAGACAATAGACAATGATTAAATAATAAAAGTGTTAGTAGATTAATAGTATGGTGTTATTTTGTCACGTAGTTCAGTATGGTCCTATCACGTTAAATATTATATCAGTCAAGTCTTTATAATGAATATAATAATGAATATGTCTAATCCTTCTATCTTCAATAATCTCACATATATCTTCATCAATGTTGCTCTCGCTTGTTTCTATATCTGCTTGTTACTCCTCTTATTGTATTATTGGCTTTCTTCTGCTTCTATCTTATATGTTGTTAATTCCATATGTTTTATTTATCTAATCGCTATTTAATTATCAACAAATTATATTTTACTACCTGTACAAGACTAATATGCACCTGCAGAGATAAACAAATCATGCAGCAGACAATGATGATGTCTCACATCATCAATGTCTGCTATCATATATATATATATATATATATATATATATATATATATATATATCATTTATATATATATATATATATAATATATATATATTTAGTATATATAATATTATATATATTATATATTATATATATATATATAGTATATATAGTATATATACTAGGTTTGGCCGACGCACCGGGTGCGTGCGTGCGGTGCGTGGTGCTGCTCATTTTGGTGGCGGTGCGGTGCGGTGTGCGCATCCAAAAAATTTCAGCGACCCTGGTGCGGTTGCGGTGCGGTGCGGAAGAAAAAATAAAAAGTGCGGTGCGGTCGGAGCACGAGAAAAATTAAAGTGGTGGCTTGGTGGGCGGTGCGGTGCGTGGGTGCGGGCCTTTTTCGCACCGCACCGCACCGCACCACTTCGCCACAAATTTCTCTAAAGAATGAAAAAAACATTAAAAAAGAAAAATTGAGTTTGGATATACTGTATATATTTATAGTACTATTATATATAATATATATATTATATTATAATATATATATATTGATATATCGAAATATATAGTATAGATATATATAACTATATATATACTATATATATATATATATATATGATATATGATAATATATATTATAAAATATAGTACATATTATATATATAGATATAGTATATAGTATATATAGTATATACTATATATATAATATATTATATATTATATTATATATATTATGATATATATATAGTATATATATATAGTATACTATATATAATATATATATTATACATATCCTTTTCAAGTAGGAAAAGGAGGCCAGTTTTTACAAATGTTAATTTTTGGAGCAAGAAAATTAACTATGTAGGATCACTTACGTTTAAGAACAAACACCCTTAGCACGTCCTGAATATTTTCTATTCCGAGGTTTAAATCAAAATTAACCGAAGTGATGAGGTAAACTATACGTTTCCCAAATTGCGATGTTTCATTGTTCCCATTATTAATGGTACAAATGACAAACACAATGTAACCGACACCATTAAAAACTTTAGACGGAGAGAAAGTGCTCAAATGAGTCGTCTCCACATCATTTTTATTCCTTGACTCATCATTCGCGCTCTCCTCGCACCGCACCACCACACCTTTCAATCACCTTCTCATTTCAGAGGTTATTACGACGCAAGAGGACGACAACACGTGTTTCCTGATTATCATAATGATATCTTTAAATGATTGGAGTACAATTGATACAATTTGGTGTAGAAAGTAAAATTATCGATTGGAAATGGGAAAGGACACTTTATTTTTATCAATCAGAGACGGCAGGTGACTGGCAGAGAGAATTCATTAAAGCTCTTGCAAACTTTAAACATAAATTTGCAGAAGGAACGTATGTTTACTGAGAAGTTAGCAAATTTTAATTCTGGCCTGTATTTATTTAGTTCCTACTGAGCCATGGTCGAATGCTTAAAGTGTGCCGCAATTGACCTATATATTGTTTGAGAGAACTTCGCTAACTCTTGTTTGAGATGTTACAACATTTAGTACGATTGCTTTTTTTTTTTTTTGTTCTCTAATGCTGATGATTGACCAGAGTTTGGTATTGTTCACTCAACGAAAAGGGAACAGAATTTTCTTTTAATATTGGCACCAGCATATTCATCAATGGACAACAGTGAGACACATCATCTGGGGAATATGTGTTCCATTGTCGCACATTTCCATTAAATAACGTCACTGGCCGATATTCACCTGTATACGTTCAGTGAGAGGTTATCAGGAGCACGAACACAATTTGGCTACACTTGAGTAATTGTCATAACGGCATGACTTACTCTAGAGAAACACAAGAAACTGTTGATTGAATACTCTGACCACTTCGTCGGTGGAGACAAAGTAACCTTGAATGATTATTTGATAGAGGTTTTTAATTTCTGAAACTTTAGCTTTAACTCTATCATACTTTTTCTTTCAAAAAAATATCTCTGAAGTATTTCCTTTGAGTAGTGTGTTAAAAGAGACACGATACTTCGCTGACAGTACACAAACCAAGGAAACTTTTCAAACAGTGAAGCGAAACAAGACAGATCATGCCATTACCTATAATTGTCTGTAAATTTTACTAATATCCATCCTTTATGACTTTTCGTTTCATTGTAACAACAATATTTGTATTTTTATATTAGTTTCAAGAGTAATCGGATTTCGTTCTTAAACCTGGAATTGGGGATCCTTTACTCTTTTACCATTTTCCTTTGTTTGCTACCTAGATAGCTCTTAACCTGGATTCATATGCGTTCCTTTCCGAGATAATTACGAGTTGCAAAAGGTACGAGTAGCGTTGCCATGGGGAACACAATATCGAAGTAAAGTTTGATTTTCGAGCGAATATACTCAAACTACGAGCCTAATTGCTAGATTTCCGATTGTGACTCCAAAATGAAACTGTCCCTACCTGAGACGCAACAGTCAGGCTCATTAATCCATTCTCCTATTATTTAAAGTTGTTAAATTTCTAAACAATTCCGTCAGAAACATTTTCTAATACGATTACGAGTTCCAGTGCGAATAGCAAATAATTTACTTTTTTAACTATTTGTGAATGCGAGAAGTCAAGCCGACATATATATATAAGATTATAGTATATATAATATAGTATATATATCTATGTATATATATATAGTAATATTATATAAAGCCGTATAATACATGATATGTATATATATATATATATATAATATATATATATATAATATATATATATATATAATATAGTATAGTAATATATATGATTTTACCGAACGACATCGGGGGAAAGGTTTACTATTTTTATGTTTTTTCCCGGACCAGTGGGCCCATACAAAGGTGAAAGGTTGCACAGTTATCAGGGTGATAGTAACCCCAGCCTCAGTCTGAACCAAGTCAAGATATCCCAGCCATCGGTGGGCATGGCTAGGCTCTGGACTCATAGACCTAGCTGTGGCGTGGAAGGCTATAGAAATGTAGTGTCTGTACTGTGTAATAAAGTTGTAACCGTTCGTATGTGTTTGGCTTGGATGACGTGGAGGTGACTGGTATTGAGATTAAGTGTCTAATTAATACACTATGCCGTAAACTGTAATGAAATTACAAGAAAATCTCCTACAAATGGCAATTTTTCGTGTCCGTCCTTGGTGACTAGTCGAAAGTACAAATCCGTTTGACGAGGACACTCGAACTCACGACCCTAGCGTGCAAACGCACCCCTCTTCAGCCCACCTGCGCCACCGAGACTCTCTCTCTCTCTCTCTCTTCTCTCTCTCTCTCTCTATATAATATATATTAATATATATAGTATATATATATATATATTATATATATATATAATTAAAGTATATATATCTATATAATATATTATATATATATAATCCGTCAAAAATAACGCACCACAAGGGTAAACGTGGAGAAGGGAAGGGTAGATGAAAAGGGGTTTTTTTTTTTGAAGAAACACGAAAAGACACTTTATGGACAAATGAAATAGCATGGTGGATTCCTCCCCAGAACCGTTAGGTTGATAGAAAATTTTGAGCCCATACTTGCACGCCAACAGGGTCTCGTAGTAGGGGTTCGGCAGGTTCGGCGCTGCAAAACCACAATGTTGGTACGAATGGCTAAGCCCGCGTTGGTGTTGGGGTCTGTCCAATACCGTGTATGGACGCCCTCTCACACGGATGAACTGCCTGACCCGTCCTGGCATGCTCTTCGATGGAGTGGGACGAATGTTCCTGGACAGTGATTTGATCCCATACGTCGTGCAGTGCCTGTCGCCGGTCCGGGAGGGTCCGTGGAGGGGGTTGCAGCTGTCGAATCCGACGTTTCAGGATATCCCACAAATGTTCGATTGGGTTGAGGTCCGGATATACTGTGGACACTCCAAAAACGCCGTAATTTGAAACCATCCTAAGGGTAGTTTTTTCACACAATTGGGCCTTGTGTGGTCTTGCATTGTCATGCATTAGGATGTAAGAGTCACCGATATAGAGAGCATATAGCATGACATATGGTTCGAGGATGTCTGTGATATACCTTACGGCTGCAAGAGTGCCTCCATCGAAGATGTGCAACTCCGTAGGCCCCGATAAAGAGATGCCTCCCCAGACCATAACCGACCCACCTCCAAACGGCGGCACCTGCAGCACATTGCAGCTCGAACCTCTCCGTTCGGTCGTCAGTAAACTTCTAGCACGCCTGTCCGAAGGCGTAACAAAGACAAACTCTTGACATCGTCCGTAAAGAGCAACCTTTGCCCAATCGTCCGACCGTCCAAATGGATGTGTCTCGGGCAAAATGCCAGTCGCAACCTTTCAATGTGCAAGTGGTGTGCGGTAGACCTATGGCAGGCCTCCGGGGCAGGTAATTATGTTCCGCAAGGCGTCGTCCGCACTGTAATGTCACTCACCCCTGGTGCCGTGTACCTATCGTCGCTGTAACTGCCAGAGTCGTGCCGTTGAAATGGCGCTCCGTCGCAATGGACGTAGACGTATAAATAGGTCTTCCAAGGGTGTCGTGGCACACTGGGCCTACCTTGTCCTTGCAATCGGGATCATGTGTCAGAGTTTTTCCTTACCCGTTGGCCCACCCGTGCAAATCGTTGTGTGCGCTAACCACAAACCATCGATCAAGTGCCCTGTACCCGTGTCCTTCGGCGTGGTGTGTTGTTATATGCACGTACTGATCTCTTGACAGTTGAAGCACTATAATCTCCATGTTTATCGGAGTCTCTTCGTGCGTGAATGATCCCTCGTCTTCGATTAATAAACCCCCCGACATAACCTACCCCCACCTCTGCCAGGTCTAGTTACGTGGTTTAAGTTTTTCCTAAATTTATCGCGGTGACGGCACCACAATACTGCAGCCAATTATCTGCGGGGTGGTTACATAGTTACACTGATCTGTCGTTTGGTGTTGGTGTGGGGGTTATCATGGGGTTAGGGCCTTCCTGTTCCTGCGAGTGATATTTACCCTAGTGGTACGGTATTTTTGAACGAGTAGCATATATACTATATATATATACTATATAATATATATATATATATATACTATTATATATATATATATATATTATATATATATATATATATTATATATATATATATACCTATATATATTTATATATATATATATATATATATATAAGTATAGGATAACCGAGGGGGATGAGAAGGTTCATTCCATCTTCAACTAAAACCTTTTTCTCCCACAAAATCCATGGTTCGAAGGAGCTTGTTCTCGTTGGCATTCAGGAGAACGAGACATTGAGCGTATCGGGCATGCAAAACCTCCCCATTCTCGAACTATTAATCTTACTATATTTTCATTCTGCTCGGACAATGTTGCAGGGAAACTAATTCGACAGCTAAGCGCCACTTTCACTAAAAAGACAGTGCGGCAACCTGCCTTGGTTCTCCTACTGATAAAAATTTCTGGCCCGTTGCCAAAAAAACATCCCTAACAACTTTTGTAAATATGCCTTTGCCTCCCTCATTCGCTCTCTGACGGTTCTGGTTGGCTACTCTCCTTCTGAAAAAGGCCCAAATCTCTCGGCCTCCTTTTTTTCATCTAAGTCTACCCGGACACGATTCCTGGCATCCCTTCCTCCGACTCCTTCTCCTCTCAGGTTTCCCATGCCTTTACCTTGATCTCATCCCCATGATCGTGTTTGCTGGGATCCTGACGGATCTTAGAACGTTAGGAAAGGCTTAGTGGCCTCGGATGGCATTCTCCCCGTTGTTTTGAGGGAGTGTGCTTCTGAGCTGGCGCCTGTCCTCGTTCAACCTCTACTCTCTAATGTCTTTTAGATACTAATACTTTTCCTTCAGTGCCTGGAATCTGCGCATATTCCCAACCCGATTTCCGAAATAAAGGTAAGCCGCTCTGATCCTTCAAACTATCGCCCTAATATGCTCTCACCTTGTATTCTATCCTAAATCTTTGAAAAACTCTTGTTAAACTCTCATTTGCCTGGTATCAGTCTGGAAGTCTCATTCCCTTCTTTCAGATCATCAGTAAATGGCTCGAGGTCAGCTGGTGACATACTTTCCTATCCTAACTGGATTTATGGTCTTCTGGCCCTTAGGGACCTGGGGAAGTCTTGCCGTGGTTGGGCGCGTTGACATTACTCCAAAGGTTTTGGACCGGGTTTTGTGCAACACGTCCACTGCTCTCCAGCTCCGCTTCCTTTGGGTTTCCCTCCTTCCTTTGCTTTACTCTTGTCTAGTTTTCTCTCCGGTCGCTCTATATCAGCACTCGTTGATGGAGCGACCCTCTTCCTCCTTTCCTGTTAACTGTGGTGTTCCGCAAGGTTCTGTTCTATCTCCAACTTTATTCCTATCTTTCATAAACGATCTCCTCAGCTGTACTTTCCACTCTGTTCACGTCTTATGGCCGATGACTCAACACTGCCACTCTTCTACTGCACTTCAAATCTGCTCCCTCTTTTGCTTCTACGAGTTGCCTCTCGTCTTCAGCTTTCCGATTTCATTCTTGCCGTCTGGATGGGAGTTTCCCGGTGGGGTCACAGAAACCTTGTAAAATTCAACTTTTTAAAAACTCAACCTTCACTACATCCTCCCTCTCAATAAACCACCTCCCAAACTTTTCCTATTTCCCTTCGTACGGCTTTGCACAAATTCCATCCTACTTCCTTATTCGTAATTTTAACACCATTTCGTAATTCAAATCTAAATCATTCTAGTCATAATCAAACTTTAGCATTTTAACAACCTCGAATATTCAATGCTATTTAGTTCCTTTC
Source organism: Trachelipus rathkii (assembly GCA_015478945.1). NCBI lineage: Eukaryota > Metazoa > Arthropoda > Malacostraca > Isopoda > Trachelipodidae > Trachelipus > Trachelipus rathkii. The sequence continues at coordinate 8,760 of JABUQX010073273.1, forward strand.
CTTAATTCTGACATAGCTTTATTCAAAGATGTCTATTATAATTTCCTATCTGTTTTAACCTTTTAAAAAACACTAAATTTAACTTACCCAAATTCTGGGATGCAAAAACTCCGAATATGATTTGTAACGAAACCTTAGATTCCAAAATAGTTTTAATGAAAGTTTTTATCCTTTACCAACTTAAAACTCTATCACCTTAAATGTACTTAACGTACATGTGCACATGTGTACATGTGCAGGGAATGATTGTGATAGCCCTTGTTCCTGCAAGTGAGCCTTGCTACAGCTGCCTCTTTGGCACCTGTTGGCATACTCACGGACTTGTAGTGATAGTAGTAGAGAGCACCTCCCTGCCAAGATCATGAAGGTGACCTGCATTTTGGGGAGCTGCCTATTATCCGGACGTTACCATTGCTAGCCATATGTAGCTCCAGTGTATGTTCTAGGGAGTAAGAGCCTACATCTTCTAAAATTTGACTAAATATTCGCTAACATCTCCTCTTGAAATACTATCAACTTGAAGAGAAGGAGGTTCTCTTGAAAAAAGGAAGGAGTATACTCCATTGACCGAAGTCAGGGTGAGGCCCTGACGAGGTTTGTCGTTCATCCACTGAAGTGTCTCTCATAAAAACATTTAATATTGAGACAATGTCTTCAAGAATTAAAGACCTAATTCGTTGATTTTTCATCTTAATGCAAGAATTTCTTAATCAAAGCCAATGTATCATAAAGAGATCGATTCTGTTAAGTTATACCGAAGGTTTCTTTCTCATCAAAGTTTTAGCTTCTATTGAAAAAGATGCAATGCTTTTTTTCACGCTGAGGAGCAACCGTCTCCATTAATACATGTATCAGTTCCGCATCACATTCTTTAAAGTGATTACATTCTAGATGAGAACAGAAAATAATTTTAATAGAATTGAATAATATTATTTGCATAGTTCATAGCATACGCCTACTTTAATCTAACTTGCCTAGTTACACAGAGCAATTCTTCTTGTACTAAAAGCACAATTTTTGCAAATATTAGATTAGTCACTGTTCTTTATTAAACCGTAGTTAATTTAGTTGAAAGTTAATATATAATGTTAATTTAGTTGGAGATGAAAAAAATTTGTTTTTCTATGTTTTATCACACTATACTAGACCAGGGGTTCCCAAACTTTTTTCACCGCGGCACCCTTGTTGTGCCAAAAAAATTTCGCGGCACACCTACTCTTAAATTGGTTTGACTACTTAGTCTTAGGTCTTAGGAAAACAAAAAAACACAATGCAAATTTGATGCTTATTTACCTTTAATGTGAAGAATGAAGCTGTTTTAATGAATTTTTCATTATTTTCTTCAAGTTTATGGGAAATTTTGTCAATTTTACCCTTAAATCACTTGACGCTGAAAGTTTACTCCTGTATCTGTTTTTTATGTAAGCATATATTAAGAATGCAGACTCACATAGATAAATGGAATTAAAACGCACGTCTTTTTAATGCAATTTTGCCAACAGCATTGTTTTCTGCATACACTTGCATCCAGAACTCTTCTTGGCCCCCTTCGTGGTATTTAAGTTTCAAAGTGCTGTCTTCACTGATGTCCAGCAGATTTTGAAAAGCTTCATTTGTCATCCCAGTAGGTTTACGTTTCGGGTCGCACGAAAACGGGTTTGTCATCCAGCTGTAGACATCCTCAGAATCAATATCGGGAAAATACTCAACAATGGTTTTTTTTCCAAACCTTCCAAGTGGGCAGTAAAAAATTCGAGGAAGTTTGGCTGAAGATGAATCTCATTTGTTTTGACAAATTCTTGCAACCGAGGAAAGTTGGAGATGTCTCTGCTCTTAACACACGCTTCAAAAAATAAAAAAATTTGCGCAAAGCCTTTTATTTTGTCAATTGTGCCTCCTCCCTACCTTGAGAGATGATGGTGGTTCATTTAGTCTTCGAATATGTCGGAAAGTTTATCCAATTTAAGCCAGCCAATCGAATTAGTAATTTTAAATAAAAGGACTTGCCTCTGTAAAATTGTGGGACCACCAATTCTCGTTTTAGTTCAACAGTCTGGCTAAAATTTTCCCTTGAAAGCCCACCGGCACTTCTGTGTGCCAGCAAGAGTGGAAAGACCATACCCATATCTGTCGGAAGTTAAGTTTTTCAAAAAAGGGGGTGCTTGAAGAGGGTGGTCTTAAACATGATTAAGTATCTCACAAGCATCATCCAGCTATGACTTTTAAATCTTTGTGCATCTTTCTTGTTTCGACAGGAATGCCGATTTATGACACAGTGGCTGCTGGTGGCGATTTCTGCACTTGCTTCATCCTAGACACCGCTCCCTCCGTTTTTCCAACCATTGCCGCCGCTCCATCACTGCAAAAATCCCAACTCTTGCTCCACTCCAAACCATTTTCGTGTACAAATTTGTCGATAGCATTGAAAATTTCATCGCCAGTGGTTAAATCTCAAGCACTTCGCTCATCAAAAGTTCCTCTTCTATTTGCATTGCGAATGGATACCTCACAAACACAAAAAGAACAGAAGTCCCGCTACGTCGGTACTTTCATCAAGCTGTAAACTAAAAAATTCACAAGTTTTCAATCTTATAAGTTCATTCTCTACTGTCTCTGAAATTGTGTTAATTCGCTAGCTTATAGTGTTATTTGATAGCTGCACAGTATCAATCTTCTTGGCCATATCTGGACCTAAAATGCAACTAACAACATCCTTCAGGCAAGGTTTAATTAATGTATCGGCAATAGTATGCAGTTTTCCATTTTTTGCAATATATAAACTGACAATAAATGAAGCTTCAGTTGCGTTTTCATTTTCATTTTTAGAAATTCTCTCCATCATAGATGAACCTGCTTGAAGAGAGAAAGCGCGGCGTTTGAAGATTTCTTCACCTTTATGCACTAAATCAGAATGATTGCATTCCAGATGTCTTTTTAATTTGATGGGACTAAGCAGCCATTAGCAACAACTTTATGACAGTTAACGCATTGCCCTTCTGGTGCCTGTTCGTTCCCAACCGGAAAACGAATTGTACTACTTAACTCCAAAATTTTAGTGAAAATTGAAAAAATGTGCCGGCACCCCTGGCACACGCTGGAGGCACCCCAGGGTGCCGCGGCACCCACTTTGGGAACCCCTGTACTAGACCACACATTGTTACTATGATAAGATTAAATTAGGCCATACTAATTCATTGTTTATAAACTTTGTCAACGCTAATTCACTGCTAATATACTTTAGCCTGTTTGGCAACGCTAATTCACTGTGTTAATAAACTATACCCACGTTGGCCTTATTATATAATAGCCTAGGTATTAAAATGGATTTTTATTTTTAACAATTGCAAAATTCTCTTCTTTGAATTATTATTATTATTATTATTACACTATGTAACAAAAAAAGATTTTTTTTTGTTTTTTCTGATTTTTTTATTGTTTTTTATTCAGTTTTTTATGCAGATTCCAAATATATTTTTAGTTTTTCTGTAGCATCGACCGTTTTTGTGTTACGACAGCAGGAAGTAATTATTGGCATCTCATTTTGTATGGTGGTTACCGTTACAAAAAAAAAATTTTTTTTTCTTTCTTCCGAATTTTTTATTGTTTTTTATTCAGTTTTTTGTGCAGATTCCAAATATGTTTTTAGTTTTTCTCTAGCATCGACCGTTTTTGTGTTACGACGGCAGGAAGTATTTATTGGCATCTTCTCATTTTGTATTGTGGTTAAATACTTCCTGCCATCGTTACACAAAAACGGTCGATGCTAGAGAAAAACTAAAAACATATTTGGAATCTGCATAAAAAACTGAATAAAAAAAATAAAAAAAATCAGAAGAAAAAAAATTTTTTTTGTTAACGGTAACCACCATAAAAAATGAGATGCCAATAAATACTTCCTGCCGTCGTAACACAAATATTGTAAATACTAGAGAAAAACTAAAAACATATTTGGAATCTGCATAAAAAACTGAATGAAAAACATTAAAAAAAAATCAAACAATTTGTTTTGTTTTTTTTGTTTTTTTTGTATCGGTAACACCATACAAAATGAGATGCCAATAAATACTTCCTGCCGTCGTAACACAAAAACGGTCTATGCTAGAGAAAAACTAAAAAACATATTTGAAATCTGCATAAGACTTTAAATAATAACAATTTAAAAAATCAAAGAAACCAATTTTTTTATTGAACGGGTAACCACCTTTTACAAAATGGGATGCCAATAAATACTTCCTGCCGTCGTAACACAAAAACAGTCGATGCCAGAGAAAAACTAAAAACATATTTGGAATCTACATAAAAAACAGAATAAAAAACAAAAGAAAAATTAGAACAAACATTTTTTGTGTTACATAGTATTATTATTATTATTATTATTATTATTATTATTATTATTATTATATTATTATTATTATTATTATTATTATTATTATTATTATTATTATTATTATTATTATTATTATTATTATTATTATTATTATTATTATTATTATTATTATTATTATTATTATTATTATTATTAATAATTATTAAAATATATTTTTTTTGAATTTGCTTTGAAGGCATTATTTCCTAACTGCTTTTGAGTAGAAAGCAAAGAAAAATAATATTATTCCCTTCAAACTTTGCTTTTGTTACCTTGACATTGCTGTTTTCCCCAAACTGATTTATTTGCATTCCATAAAAAATTAATATCGGTGTTTAAATACACGACAATTTTTTTATTTTTGAACGTTTTGGCAGCTTAGATGGCGAAAATAAAACAAGGAACGTAAGCTCAAGTATCAATTTAGTTAGTTGATTAGTTCATCAGTCTTCTAGTAGCTGTTCAAGTGGAGATACGTTTTGTCTTTGATAGGTGCATTCAACACAGATGGCATCAAGAGGTTGTAAATATCAGGCAGATGCATTTTGCTATGTCTGCGGTGAATTTACGAAGACACGAGCAAAAAAGTACCCTGTGAATACATCTGCTAAAATGTAAGAGTCCTATAGGCATATTTTGACATGCCTTGGTTGGGGACCAAACAGCAATGGGCACCTCATTTTCACCTTAGAAATTTAAAAAAAAAATCTAGAGAAATATATTATATATATATATATATATATATATATTATATATATATATATATATAATATTAATATATATAAAATATATTATTATATAATATATATATATATATATATAATATATAATATATATATATATATATATATAATATATATATATTGCTTGTTCTGAATTTGATAGCTATGGAATCTTTAAGTGGAAGTGTGAATTTATGTAATATATTTTTTAATAACAATGAGTGAAAGATATTTAAATTTGTATATTTTTTCTTCACATGTTCGTACAGGGGGCAAAATAGAGCCATGAAATTCGCAATCCCACGAATTTGGAGAGAGCCAACTGACCACTCTAGCAATGGCTTCTTCTGTTTGGTTGACCCGTCCAAACGTCAAGCTGGGAAAAATACGCCTGCTATCATATATCCAGACCTCCCGTCATCCATTGCCCAAGTGCCACATCCTCCTGAGCTCCCTGTACCCATTCCTCCAAAGGGAAGACAGCCATCTTCAGAAGAAAGCAGTATATCAGAAGACGAAAGACGATGAAGTTGTTGATCCTGAATATAGTGTAGCTGAGGAAAGAAACACATATTTACCAAACCAAGAAAACCAAGAAGGCATCAACGACTTGATCAGAGATTTTGGTCTTACAAAGTCCAATTCCGAGCTTTTGACGTCGAGACTCAAGCAGTAGAATTTGTTACATGAAAGTGTGAAAGTCGCCAGCCAGAGAAAACGTCACCACTTTTTTCAACTTTTTTCACCAGTCAAGATGGGCTTTACTTTTCCCTCAATGTGACAGGTTTGTTTGAGGTACTTGGATTTGCCTGCAACCCCTGCGAGTGGCGCCTCTTCATTGATAGCTCATCGAAGAGTCTCAAAGCTATGCTACTTCATAACGGGAACTTGTATCCATCTCTTTCCTTGGCTCAGTCGGTGCAGCTTAAAGAGGAACACAACAACATGAAGCTATTGCTAAATCCCTTAAAATATGAAGAACACAATTGGAAAGTTATCGGAGATTTTAAAATTATGGCCTTCCTAATGTGTATTCAATGCGGCTTTACCAAGTTTCAATGTTACCTTTGTCTCTGGGACAGCAGGGCCTCAACAGAACAATACCAAAAGTGGGATTGGCCACAGCGGACTGTTCAGTGTAGGTAGGAACAGT
>JABUQX010073273.1:20000-22355 GCA_015478945.1 Trachelipus rathkii
AGAACCTTCGAAAGAGATAGAAAAATTAGAAGGCGTTTTAGAGAATGAGATTTGTAGAAGTTGGATTTTTAAAGAATTAAATTTCACAAGGTTGAGACGACCCCATCCGGAAATTCTATCCAGATCAGCGAGAATAGAATAGGAAAGATTAAGACGAGAGGCAATTCTAGAAGTAGAAGAGGGAGCAGAATTGAAATTAGTTGAAGAATGAAGGGTTGAGTCATCGGTATATGAGTGGATAGAGTTAGATGTGCAAGTGAGAAGATCATTAATGAAAAGTAGGAATAAAGTAGGAGATAAAACAGAACCCTGAGGAACACCACTATTGACCGAAAAAGAAGAAGAAATCGCCCCATCAACAACAGCCGAAATTTAGCGATTTGAAAGAAAGCTAGACATAATTAAGCAAAGAGAAGGAGGAAACCCAAAGGAGGGGAGCTTGGAGAGCAGTGACACGTGCCATACTCGGTCAAATGCTTTGGATATGTCAAGCGCCACCCCGCAAGTCTCCCCGTAATTCATAAGAGCGGAAAACCATAAATCGGTTAGATAGGAAAGTATATCGCCAGTAGACCTCGAGCGCTGAGAGCCGTACTGGCGATCGGAAAGAAGGGAATGAGATTCCAGATGGTCTAAGAAGTGAGAGTTGAGAAGGGTTTCAAATCTTAGATAGATACAAGTGAGAGCTATTGGCGCGATAGTTAGAAGGATTTACAGAGCGACTTCCTTTTTTCGGAATAGGTTGGACATGTGCGAGCTTCCAACACTGAGGGAAAGTGCTGGTATTGAGATATAGAAAGTATAGTTGAACGAGGGGCGAGGATAGCACGGAAGCACACTTCCTCAAAACTCGGGGAGGAATGCCATCCGATATACCCGTCTTCCTAACGTTCATAAATTTCAGGGGCCCATGCACCCGATCAAATGTAATCACAGGCAAAGACTACAGAACTACAGAACTACAGAACTACAGAACACTTGACTAGCAAAGACTTTACAGTCCCACTCAAGGCTAGTCTGTTTAGTATTTTTGTTTATTTAATTTGTTGGATGTGTCTACTGTTATTAAAAAAAAAACCTTTATGTATTTTTGAAATAAGTATATTATTTTACCTATTTCTATGTAACATATGAGTCTGCTCACTTAGAGCAGATCTGCTTCTAAGCAACAAACATCATATTATGTTAAGTAATTTTTGTTTATTATTGTGTTGTGATCGATAGATCACCGTCTTAGAACAGATATGTTCTATGCGGTGAACATCAAAAATATTTACTACAGTTATTCAGGTGTGATCGATAAGATCACCGTCTTTAGCAACAGATATGTTCTATGGCAGAAAACATCAAAGCCATCAACTACAGCCATTCAACGTGATCGAATAGATCACAGTCTTAGAACCGATATGTTATATGCGTAAACATCAAAGCCACTTACTACATTATTCATACAAGTTATTTGTAACAGTTGTTTATGCGAGTGAACATCCAAAGCTTATTTATTACAGTTAAGTGCGATCGATGATATCACTATCCTAGAAAGGATACTTTTGCAAGCCATGGACATCAAAGCTACTACAAGCCCTAATTCTTTTTACGCTGTACATATCATTAACATTTTCAATAAATGATTTCAATTTTTTTTTAGTTTGAATTATACCATATTCAGGAGACTTTAACTAATTCTATGTATTTGAATAAAGCCAAAATCGCAGTTGAATTGACTTCACAGACCAATTCCTTAAAGTGTTTTATTTTACACTTTTTCGTGAATGAATCGATGTTAGGACTGTTCACTACTATTTCATTAAGAAAGACTATTCCACTCTCGATTACATCGTAAGTGAAGAAATTCTTGGTAATATTGATTTGAAATCGTTTATGACAGATTTATGCCCATTACTTCGCGTTACATCATTAAAATTATATCTGAAGAATTGCCTGTAATCGATATTGTCAAATTTATTTAGTATTTGAAAACTTCTATAATTTTTTCCTCTCAATCTTCTTGTCTCTAAAGAATGGATAATCTAATTCACGTAGTCGTTGCTCATATATGATTTACCTCTCAATTCTGATATTAATTTTGTTGCTCTTCTTTGAATTCTTTCAATTTTTTTCTGTGTTCTTTTTGAGGTACGGACTCCAGAACTGCACTGCGTATTCCAGATGAGGTTTAACTAATGTTTTATAGAGAGATGTATTATATTTTTAGATTTATATTCGAAGTATCTGGCAATAATTCCTAGAGCTTTATTTGCTTTTTTAACAGCTTTCACACATTGTTTCGCAAACTTTAAATCCTTATTAATTAATACTCCTAATCCTTTTCCTCACTGACCAATCTCTCTCTTT
>JABUQX010073274.1:10000-12500 GCA_015478945.1 Trachelipus rathkii
ATGTCCAGGTGGTGTTGACTGCAAACATGAAGTTCACATCTCATGCTCTTGTTTTAGGGATATGAAGATTCCTGTCACAAGAACTAGTGTTTATTAATAGTCAAAGAAGGAAGGTTGGGATCTGTTTGGACAGCATCAGAATTGATTACCCAGATCTACTGAGCACAAAGGGACAAATTAAAAATGCGAAGGAACAAGAAGATGACATTAGAAGAATTTCTGGATATGAGCAGAAAAGAAAGGAAGTGTTAACATTACAACCAAATGAAGTTCTTTTCTCCAACGAAGGTGAAGAGCCAACTGATGTTACAGAAAAAGAATCTGAAGATCCTTTGCAAATTCCATGTGATGATTTTGATGTACCTTCTACTTAAAGTACAAGTTAGTATAATACATTACAATTGCGCAATGTTGCATTGCAAAGTAATAGGTATGGTGTCGGTCTACGTGCTACAGCTGCCATTAAAACAGCTGCATTTTTGGATGCTGGATTAATTACTGAAGGAGACAAGAGCCTTGTGGTTGATCACATAAAAGTAAAAAGGGCACAAGAAAAAGTCATGAAATCACTTGATGACGAATTTCATGCTCAATGCCGGATATTGAATGTATCTTCTTTGATGGACGCAAAAATTCCACTAAAGTTCTGTTACAACAAATAAAGTTCATATGCATTTTATTATTGTAAGAAGAGCAAGCATTATAAAAGAAGAAATGATAAATATTGATTATTTACAATTATCAGATTAAGGTGATAATGGCTTAGATAAGGTCGGTTTTGAAGAGTCAAGAAAAATCTTCCTACATTCATATACAACTTGCAACAAAAACTGGCGTTGTTCTTAGTCTTTCGTCAAACAGGAATTGAAGTCCTGGATTAATTTTATCCCCCTTTCAGCTGTGTCATTGACAACCTTAAAACCGTTTACTATTTTCTTAGCTTTTAAATAATGTTGATTTTTACACCATACATCAGGATCAGTAGTTAAAAATTCTGTATCACTTTCAAATCTCTTAAAAAAATTTAAAGCTCGAGGAGAAACAAAAAAATCAGCTTCTTTGTCCAATAAATAATCCACTTGTTTTAGACCGAGTGTTGTTTTTACATCCCTATCATCATCATCATCATCATTTTCTTCTTCGGACGTTAATTTTAGAGCCATGCTTTTTTTGACATTTTTCCAAAGTATCATCGAAAAATGAAAATGCAACTTGCTCCGAGTTAAGATACCATAGATGGTTTATCATTTTAAACAGTGCCTTGTCTGCAACCTCTTTATCAATTTTCCTGTAGTTAACAAACGATTTTAATAATTGTAGGTCTTGGTTGGGGCCAAAGTGGGTTTGGGGGCATTGAACCACGCTTTTACATAAATATTGATTATAAATAAACAAATATCTTCAATACTTTTCTCTAAATCTGTTATTGAAAATTGATCCTTTGAAAATATATTATTTTTGAAAGAATAAATGACCTTTGTCATCCATCTGGTGTGATGAATATCACCAGGTACTCTGAAAAAATGTCTTTTGGAGGAAGACATCCTAAAAAAATTAAACAAAGTTGGATAAAGTCTATATAACAATCCCTGGGCTGTTGATTTTTTAATTGTTCGATAAGAAAGAGTGAATTCTGGTTCGAATTACTTATTTTCTATCTAATATTTTCATCTTCAATACCAGTTTTGTATTTTCTTCAATATCAGTTTTGTATTTTGTCTTGTCTAGCTTACATATACAATATTATATATTATATATATATATACCGGTATATACATAAGGATAATGCATTACTCGCATTACTATCTGTACAGAATATAATGTCCCTAAGTGGGGTTTGAACCCTTACTCTTGAGAGGGTAAATTAAGAGTGTTACCCCTTGACCACCATGAGCTAAAAGGAGAACCGCCACTTTCCTCTGAAAGACTACTCCCTTCTCAAGAGGAACAAGGAATGTCCATTCGCAGATCATAGATCTCCGGCAGAACTCCCCGCTCACACTCGGGTCAGAGGTCACACTGGGCAATTTTTAAACGGGACTTCATTTTGTATACATAAGGGTAATGCATTGAAATTTAAAAATTTGATGAGGATGCTCGTTGATGCTGTAGAAGACGAAGGTGAGAGTGAAAATTCAAGGCAACAATATTTCCTATAAAATAAGACAATAATCAGGATTTTAGGACAAATGATTTTCATTTTATGAAGGAGAAACAGCGATTTTTTGCAACAAATTTTGCGATTTTTTTTTGCAAAAAATCGCAGTTTCTACATAAAATGAAAATTATTTATCCTAGAAACCTAATTCTTGTCTTATTTTGTAGGAAATTTTGTTGCCTTGAGGTTTCACTCTCACCTACAGCAATAGCGAGCATGAATACAAGGCAGAAAGACAAGATTATTTTGTTTAATTGGCCACATTAAAATAATATTGTCTTTCTGCCTCCAACTCATGCTCGTTGAAGATGTAGAAGACCAAGGTGAAAGTGAAACTTCAAG
>JABUQX010073275.1:0-21515 GCA_015478945.1 Trachelipus rathkii
TTAATTAACATTAATAAACAATAAGTGTCTTTTTCTTTTTTATTACTGTTATCATTAATATATCACGGCAGTTTTCAATAAGTTAGGCCACTTGATCACAGCTTCTTTAAGACGGTAAAGTTAAACTTTGATAAAGTTTTCAAGTTAACCCTTTAAGAGTAAGGATTAACAGTGTGTGCGTTAATACTTGATTATGAAGGAAACGCTTCCTTTTCAAAAACGTTGTTTGCGAGAAATGGCCGTATCCTAATGATATTATAATTTCATTGGCTTTCGTCTTTGACATATAGAGTCGGGTCTTGTATGATGTAATGATAATTTAAGTAAGTTGATGCCAAAATGAGTCATTTAGGAAGGCCTTTCTAATCGTTCTGTCCTCTAAGTTACTCTAATGAACTTTCGGAAAGTCAGTTCAACGGTAAGAAATTAATTAAGGAAGACGTATCTGTTTCTCTATTTTTAAATATTATAGTATTTTTAGGTGTAAAAAACTAAAATATGTCTGGTGGAGCGTCAAGAGCCCTTCTATTCGAAAATTTGCAAGAAATAGTACAAATTAATCTAGGCCAACTTCCGAGTCTTAGTATTTGCAGATACATTGTGATACGTTGGTTTGTCTATATGCTGGTTTTCTGTTTGGTATCTGGTGTATTTATGGATATCTATGCCGTGGGAAATCCTTGTAATGATTTAAGGTTATTTTTAACACATGGGAAGATGATGTGTTGAGAGAAGGTGAAGAGAGTCACATGGGATTGGTTGATACTAGTTTTGATAAGGCAGTTTTTTTGTGCCTTAAAGTTTGTTAGTCGTGTAGTTATTTTAATTGTAAAAATTGGTGTTCCGCTATGTGAGTAGGTGTGATGTAGAGAGCTTACCAACTGCATCAGTTGCTCTTGAAGTCAAAATTTTGAATACTTGGTTACTATGTGACTGTCGTTGGGATAAAAAAAATCAAGCTCAAACTTTGGCCTAGGCCTAGGTCAATTTCAACCTCAAAATTTGTGTTGTTTTTGTTTGTCTTTTTTTTGTGGTCTTCTATGAAACCTTTTTCAAAATTCAGATGAAAGAAAAGGTCCAAGTGGTGAGGAGCAAAGAAAGGGTAAAAACCGTCATATAGATAGAATTCAATTCGTCAAAGTTAAGGAGCTTATAGGCGCTAGATCAATTTTCAACTTCAAATTTTTAGGTTTTTTTTTGTGTCTAATCAAGGCCTTTTCAAAATTCATAAATCCAAACTGAACTTTTGGCCTGGTCATGGTTAGTCTATCTTGAGTTCATTTTCACTACTTTCTTGCGAATTTTTCATTTGTCTTGGTCATTCTATGCCAAATTTCAGCGAAAATTCTACCCATGAGATACACGGAGCCCTTCTTGAATAGGAGTTAATATAAAATCTAAGCCTATAAGTTCAAGCCATTTCATGCCTCAAGGACCAAGTAGATATATATTGAAGATTGCTGGTGGCAACAAGTAGATTATTTATCTTAGTCAGATTGAGATAGGCCTAGCAGATAACTATAAAGATAAGATGCGTGTTAAATGTAAAGATGCTTGGTAGTAGGGAGTTTAGAGTCCTTGTTAAAAATCTATTAAAAACAAAAAGCGGATAGCAAACTATTTAATGTAGGAATGTAGAAATGTGTAATGATATGGATCTGTGAAATTGATTCCCTCATGGTTCCTGAGTTGTTTTATAATATGATGTAGAGTTGTTAGGTTCAGATATCAGTACCAATGCTCTCGATTAATCACAAATTAAGTTTGAGATTAAAATTTAAAGGATCATAGAATTCAACCGCCTGCAAGATAAAAATACTTGCTTCACATTTACATGCTGAATCTGTTCTAGAGCTATAGATTGTGGTTTCCTTGAGGGCAATGAAACTGATGAGTTTGCTTATAAAACTTTCATTTCAAATTTAAGAGTTCCTTAGATTTTGCAGAAAAATTTAAGTGAATCATTAAACTTCATTGCTTAAAAAATAAGGTTAATGAGGGATATGCATACTCTCTGATACAGAATCCTTATCTATAGTGATAAATAATTATAATAGGTCTTGTCAGCTTGGAACTATATTGAGATAAGATTTTTGTGTTTAGATTGGTAATCGAAACCATGTTCTCATCATTGTAGATGAAATCGTTAAAAAAATGTCAACTTATTTTTAAAACCTTGCATTTTTTACCCCAGAAATGATATGAATGCTACATCGAGGCCGGTTTACTTAAATGATATTCAGGAACGACTTATACATTAATAAGTGCAGAGTTATGTACCTGAGAACATATCGTTGAGGAGGCCTGCAAGTAAGTGTCTTTCAGTATTACTGTTGTATTGGCGCAACACTGGTTCTGTATTCAAAATTACCTAATTGGTAGTTAAGGAAAATTTACTCGCACGTTGAAATACGCTAATAATACCCTGATTAAATCAGATATTCTAATTTACTTAAAATGGACGACGTATTGCAGTAAAAATTATGTTAAAAGCGTAATCACAATAATAGTTCAAAATTTACAACCAGTTCCTTCCCCATAATAGAATATTCAAAATTTTAAAAAAATGATACTTTATATAAGCCAATTTTAAATTAAAAATATGAAAATGCAAAGACGAATGAGTCCTGTAAAATCTAATAATGAACCTGAATTACCAATTCTGCGTGCAGAATTTTAAAAACTATACTAATGCAGTTTTTGGAAAATGAGCTTCTCATAGTTATTGATTCTTCCATCATCTAAAATCCAAGGTAATCAAAATCATGTAAGTTTTGTTCAACCCAAGGTCAGGTGATGACCAATTGCAATGTCTTATCAAACCTATGATTGAAGAACTAATAGGATGTATTGAAATGAGTCTATGCAGTAATGGTTCAAGTACTAAATCATACTGCAGATCAGTGTCCTGGACTTGATAAGCAACTTTCTTTCAGTTGCCAAGTTTGCAATAAGAAAAAGTCATTATTGACATCGAGCTTCGCTTTTGGTGTGTACATCAAAGAATCACAGTTCGTCTAATAGTGACAAATTATGTCTTAGTTTTAGATCGATAGTTTGTGAATAGCAATTTTGTATATTGTGTTACCCATTCAATTATCTATAAGGATTGTGATGGTAAATGTGTTTCCGGCTTCAGTGTTCGAAAATGTGAGGATGTGGAGTGACTATTTAATCTATCCTTTCAAATGAGGTGCTTGACACTCAAGGTATGAGATCTGAGAGAGACACACAACAGAGTCATCTCAATTATCACTGACTGTCACTACGGAATCCTAAAGTGTGAGCGGACGCCGCAGTCCTGAAAGAGACTGTTCTCGATGTATATATGGACCACTTTTGTTTCACCCTTCCTCTTTTGGGTGAGTGAGGATCTTCATTAAAGTTACGAGATTAAGTTCGGAGATCAGGCTCTAATTAATTTAAAAAATAAAGTCTTTAAAAATATTGGTTGATTCTGGCTATAAAGAGTCATATAACTCATTTTTTGATTTGGATGCCCTAATAACATTTATAATAGAAAGTATTTCCCTAAATTGCTATTGAATGTATGAGTGGATCTGCTTTAAGTTAAGAGATGGTTCTATTATTCCTTTTGGAAATATAATTTAATTTTTATAAATATCAAATAAAGAAAATAAAACTGCGGATGCAGTTGTTTCAAAATCATTAATTCATATTCAAAATCAAAACCTAAATCAGATAATTCCAATTGCAGGTTAACCATGGCTTTGGTTTAATGGCTAGGTCTAATACCCTGTACATTCTATTTTAATCCTTATAGCCATATCCTAAGTAATTCCGAGAGGTAGAGCAAGGATTAGAAAACAGATTCAAATTAGAGTCCTTAGGTAATAGAAGGTGATGCCATAATAGATCAATCTGAAAGATGATTTGGATAACAGTTGAAAAATTCACAAGGTATATAAGGAGCTTCAAAGTACGAAAATTATAGACTAATAGATCTGTTTCCATGATGAAGATAAACTTCCTGTCACAAACTATAACTTATGCTCTTGCAGTAACTTATAGAGTTCAGTGAAATTTAGAAAGAAAAGATTTAGTTAAAGCCCTACTGCGAATGTCTTTCAGGCAACATTTAGCTGATGGTACTTAATTGAAGAGTTCAAATATCTCCTCTGAGTATACAAATTTAATATTTGGGTTCCTCACCACCTTGTTATCGAAAACTGATTAAACAAGTATCTGGAACAAAGGTCATACTGTGTTTGAACTGTTCTCTTAAAACTAACGTCTTACAATCTCTAAATGAGGCTAGCCTATACTGGACCAGATCTTATGTCTTCCTTGTTAGGTCATTTATTCGTTCAGGATCAAATTCAGTTTGTTATGCCTAGTCGAATATAAAACAGAGCCTGTCCCTTCAGATCAGTAGAATCTATCGAAGGACCGCAATAGCTTTTGCTTTTTTTTTGAAAAATAATGGTCCAAGTTAAAGGCGCTCACCATTGTTTTTGGTTTCACATTCTCACCTTTCATGCCTAACAAATTATATCATCAAGCCATTATGCCAGCGTGGCTAAATGAGGATGATTCAATGTACTCGGGATTCTATTGAATGAATTTTTTGTAGATATGTTTAATTTATTAGTGCAATGATCCACCAACAATTTATAAGGAACTTTATCATGAATAGCATGACCAAATGAATGGAATATGGTGGTTTCCATCTTAGAAGTTGGGACTCTAATATTGATCAATTAAGAGCTGTTATGGAAGGAGAGGGTAGAATATTTCAACATCAGGAATCAGAAAATAAGGTTCTTGGATATCTTTTAATCCTCTTACAGATAGGTTAAAACTATCAACATTTTCAATTAAATGCAGAGCAAATACCAAAAGATTGTTGTTATCTGCTGTGTCCAAGGTTTTTGATCCTTTAAATTTCTTTTTACCCGTAACTTTAAGAGGTCGGCTATTGATTAGGAAATTATGGCAATTAGGTCTCAATTGGTATGAAAAGGTCCCTGCCGATGTTTTAGTTTCCTGGTATTCTCTATTTTCAGATTTAAATAAATTACATAGATTACCAAAATTGAAGGGTGTGCTTTCTCACCTTCTCCCTCAAGCTAGGTACATTTGTATTTGTGATTGCTTCATCTCTTCGTTATTGGTTTTGCAGTTTATAGGGTATAGGTCAAGGTTCTAAGTTTTAATCTTCTAAAGGGCCAAGGTGGCCCTTCTAATCTAGGCTTTGCCCTCTTCTAAGAGTTTGTTATCTTGTTTTTATTTTTCAAGTGTATCAAATCAATATATCCAGAATTTCCTTAATGGTTCAGTCAAAACATAAAGGTGTTGTAAGATGCGTCAAATTGTCGCTTTCATGCTCACTGTCTGGAAACGGCAAACAAATAGAAAATATTTTTGTACAACGAATGGCTCAAAGAAATTTACTCTAATCAATATATCAAGTTGAGCAAGAGTATAAAGTGTTCATTTCTTATTCTTACATCAATACTGCTGAAAACCCAGCAGATCTGATTACCAGAGGTGTTACAACCTCTACTTTTCATTCGAAATTTCCATTATGGCTAAAGGGTCCTTTCTGGATTCTTCTAGATCAATCTCAAGGGCCTATTAGTAAACTTAAATGTTTTGGTCTGAGCCATAAGGAAAAGACTTTACTAATGCAACACATCTGTGTTGTTAGCTCTCTTTGTTACCCTTTTAAGGACTACTCAAGTGTGCATAGGCTTTAAAAAGACTTCAAAAATATTCAATTCATTAGCAGGGAGTAAGGGGCTAGATGAAGATTGTGATCAGAAAGCCAGGGACCTATTTGGTTGAGAGAAAATGCAGTCAGCATTGTTTTGTCAACGGATAATATTTATTTCTTCAAGATCCAAAAAGGATGATTCCACTGCTGTGAAATCAACTTAAGTTTATTCTACATAGATTGATATATAATGTCATCCGGATCCATAAGGGAATTGCCTAAGACAGCTTTTTAGTATAATGATGATGTGATAAATACAGATTCTTCTTGGCAAGGATCATCATCGCTCACTAGATTAATCATAAGAGATTTCATTTTAAGATGTCAACACTTGGGTGTTCAAACCACTATCAATTTCATCAAGCTCAATGGCTTCTGAAATTACCATCGTCGCAGACTGTAAAGAATGTTTTGTCAGACTGTAAAGTATGCAAAAAATTTAGTATACCCTTTAAATATTCAAAAATGACTAATCTTCCTTATCATTAGAGTTAATTTGTGCGTCCTTTTGAGCATACTGGCATCTTTACAGTGCACTCGTTGTAAAAGATTAATGAGAAGAATTCACAAAAATGTATCTATTGAATCTAACATTGGCCTTAATATCAGAGCTATTCATGCTGATGTCCTTCTTCCAGATATGTCCACTGAATCTTTTTAACTTTCATTCCAACGTTTCAAAAATATATATATATGCATACCGTCCAATTTGTACTCAGATATGCCAGGAATTTCAAACAAGGTGGAAATAACTGTTAGAATCTTTGTCTTAAGATATGTTCTCCGAACATATGCGTAACAAATAACATCAAGCATTACAAGATTCCAATCTATTCCACTTGGGTGGGGATAAGTTTGGGAGAGAATGATACGACAGTTAAGGGATCGTCTTTATAAAACTATAGTAAAGACAACCTTAACCTACTTTCAGCTGTTAACAAGTATTTCAAATATCACCATCGTTATCAATTCAAGACCTTTTACCTATAGGTCATCAGATAATGATTGGGAAATTATTGCTCCAAATTCCTTTTTTAAGCCTTATGCAATTCGAACCTCATATTTCAACTGGAAGTTTTCCACCCAAGTATGGAAGAAAACCTTCCTCCTCACAAACAAGACTTAGCCCAATAACCTAACTGCGAATGGAAGAATTTTGTAGACTTTCAGGGTTATGGTATTCAAGTGGTTCAGTATTACAATTTTGCCGCCAGACTAAGCTAGAAGTCTCTTATTCAAGTCAGAGTGGAACCAACAGAATAAAGTTGAGATATATGTTATGATTCACACACCTAACCAAGCCTTAGACCCTTCTGGCTTATGGGCAGAGTTCTGGAAGTCATTGTTTGTGATGACAATAAGATGGAGTGTTATTAAAAAGGGGAGATGGCCAAACCTGTCATTATTCTATTGTCATCTCTACCATTGAGTTATCTATTACCCACTCAGTCTCCAGTGCAGAAACTGATGCTGAAGCCCACGCATGTGGATCTTCCAGTTCAGATGTCAAACCATGAAAATGTTCGGCTCAAGTTCTTCACTAGTGAGGAGAGCAATATTGCGAGAATTTCGTTGAAACTCTTCACCTTCAAACTTTCAGTAATAGTCAAGACTTTTCTGAACTACAACATAAGTCAAATTTTCAAGCTCAATCAGTCAAGAAAGAACCTCTTAAAAGGCTGCTTGGTCAAATGTCAAAAAATTCCTGTCGAGGAATTTATCTGATTTGTAAAAATTTAATTCTTTTATTTGCCAATTGGTTTTCTGCAATTGCATACTCTTCATGGGAGTGAAATAAAACTATGTGTTTCTTCACATACTATATCTTTATTTGCTTATTTTAGTAAGTTTATTTAGATTATAATTTTATATATATACTTTTACTTATGTCTCTTCTATTTTATTTTAGTACCGTATTTGGATGTAAAATATAAAAAAGTCATATAAGTATCAAACTTGTATTATCTTATAATATTTAGTGGGAATGTGTGTACTTTTGCTAATATTGGATATATTACATAGAATTCACTAAACCGCATAAAAAACACTATAGTCCACTTTCAAATTCAATAGCGGTCTCTATTTTAATCGTGGCTTGTAAATCAAAATGTTTAATCAAAAATGTACGGTGTTAGGAGTAAATTGTAGTTTTCTTCCCTTCCTCAACCTCCTCTATTCTTTTTATCTCTTACTCACCTATTCAATTTTACCTAATAAGTTTAGTGCTAGGTTACAATAGCCAAAAGGCTGAGTTATCTTTAAAACTACTAGAACTTCCTCAAGGATCGCTAAAAAAGCTCTTTGAATAACAACAATCTGCCTCAGGTTATGTAGTTTACATAGATTGATTTATAGTATTATTTTTTAGTTTAAAATATAGTGTTTTTATGTCTTAGGTATTAATAGCATTGCCTAATTGTCGTGTTTGTGAAATGCAAATTTTAGATAATAAAATGGTAAAGTGACCATAAGGTAAATAGTCCATTTCGGTTCTTAATTTTCTTTTCAAATAATGTGGGTCTCTTTTCTTTTTAGTCTTAAGCATATATTGAGAGTTAATCGCCATTGAGTGAGGTGTGCTTCTTTTTGCTCTCCCCGCAGATTGTACACTATAATTGTGTATTTGAAAGTGATTTCAGTAAACAAATTGTTTGTTGTGTTATCTAACTTACACTACTATTCGGTATTAACACATACGGTCATTAACAAATTGTTATGTTAAATTTTTGGTGTAATTTAAGATTTGATAGCCTAACCCCGTAGCTTAACATAGGGTAAGGAGATTTTTGTTTTCTGTGTGGAAGATTTATTGGATTCCTAAATAGATTTGCTGTATTTAAATACATAAATTTAATAATTGTTTTACTTCTAAATTAGTGTTAATTTAAGTAAATTAATTAGGTTCCCAGTCATAGACTACAGTTTAGGCTTACCTTTTATAGATTTTTATATAAGCTTGGCACAGTTGTAACGAAATTTAGGCTTGTTTAAAAATGTTTTTAACCTGTTTCTAATGAGATTGGTATTGTCTTATTTTTAGGCTTGTTGTGATATTTTAAACTGCTATTTGGAAAAAAATAAAACAAAACTTTGAGAAATACAAAAATTAATAGATTTAAAGGACGGATGATGTGTGTGATATTGGAGAGTCTGGAAGATGGGGGAATTTTAGAATAGCTGCCCTGTTGTGTTTTGAATGCAGAGAATTACGTGTTGTTAAGGAAGGAGATTGCTAAGACTGAGTGACAAGAAGAAGTAATTCCTCGCGAGTTGAGAAACGAGCGGAACTGCCTACTAAACAAGTAGTAGGGATTGTCCGCAAGCGAGAGAGCCGGGATATAGGGGAAGACACGTTCAAACGTTTGTATTCTAACGCATGGTTTGAAGAGCTCGTATTACACAAAAAGAATATCCCAACAAATGTTTTTTAATTATTTTCTTATTAGAAAAATAAATTAGTGAAGCTACTGGTTTTTATAAGTAATGGACGAGATCTTACGAAGTTGCAAATTAATTTTATTATAAAATCTACAAATAAAAATGTGGGAAACCACTTTAAAAAAATGAATAAAATAAAATAAAATAAAAATAAATAAAAAATAACAACAATAAATTCTTCGTTTGGCGTCAGTTTCTCATTTATTCGTAATAGTTCTGTAAACATAGACAACACTTCAAATTATTTTACATTTCCGTCATGACGTCACCACTATGCTTTGAAGCTATTGGTCAAATTTTGTCTTCGTCTTTTGATGTCATAGTATCCGAGTGTAATTAATAATTTTTGTTTTATAATTAAGAGTGGAAAATCCGACTTATAAGATTTCCAAAATTTGTGCGTACATACGCAATATAATACGCTATTGATTGAACATGATGGATATATACACACACATTAAATATACACAAGCAGGAATAAAATGTACACAAGTTGCACACATATATTTAAATATTTTATTTTATTTTTTGTCAAAATAAAGAGTAAATAGTTGGGCGTTCATTTCGCGCATGTATTTAATTAGAAGAGAAGTATTAATATAGGTCAAATTATTAAAATATTGAAATGATAATCCTCTTATTTTCTGAGACTACGTTAACGAGATTTATTTTACATTTTTATCTGCATCCTCAATTAAAATCAGTCTAATAAACATTCTTAATTAAACACTGCTATATGTATTTTTTGTGGATAATATCCATATCACGCTTTATCATCCGCACAAAATTAACTGTAGCAGCCTTGGGTGAAATTGTCAAATGAAAAAAATAGGCGACAATTCAACTCTTTCTTCCATCAGACAGATTGTCGAAAAAACATACATAAAAAAAAACAAAGTTTTGCTGATTCATTAAAGGTTGATTAGTGAAATTTCCCATCTGGCCTTGCTTTAACGAATTTTAATTAAGGATGCACCGAAGATTTAATTTAACAGTCTAATACATTGGGCTCCACGACCCATTTCAGAATCTCTCACCATTAAATAGACGAATATTCACACAAATGATGCTACCATATCATCTGTATTTTCATGCTCATCATCATCTTCATTTTCATTTTTTACTTCTACTACTTTCTCCTTTTTTTTCCTTCTTCATCTTCCATCTCTAGAGTCAATCACATGAAGCTGATGAACTGCGCAAGTCGTTTCCCAATTTGCAGCAAACTTTATTTAAATAGATTAAGTAGAGCTCTCAACATAACCATTCATTAGTAGTCACTTGAAAACATTCGAGTACCTCCTGCTAAGTAGGAATCTACTTTCTGAATTTCTCTTATATATATATATATATATATATATATATATATATATATTATATATATATAATATATATATATATTATATATATATATATATAGTATATATATATATATATTATATATATATATATATATATAATATATTATATATATATATATAATATTTATATTAAAATTTATAATATACAATATATGATAAATGAATATATATATTTATATATATTGTATTTATATATATATATATATATATATATATATATATATATATATATATATATATATATATATATATATTATATATATATTAATATAATATATATCTGTATATATATATATATATATATATATATATATATATATATATATACTCTCCAATTCCAACTGGAATCATCCTCAGGTATACAATAAAATAAATAAAGAAATACATCAATAAAATAAATAGCTACAAAGTGAACTTAATATCTTTTCAATAAATTTCGTCAATTATCATAAAATCTAAAACTATCTAAGTATGAAAAGTTGGTTTCTCTTGAAGGTAAAATGTTGTTTATTCTTTAGATTTTTATATGTTTTGAATTCTTGTTTGTTAACTAAGGATAATAGCTATAATCAAGATTTATTTACTTATTTATTTATTTATTTTACTGTAAACCTGAAAATGACTCCATTTGTAGTTGAAACGTTATCATTAATTAATATTTTTAACTAAGGCATTCTTCCATTATGATTCGTCATACCTTTAGGTTTCCTAGAACTACTCTTTTACATATATATATATATATATATATATATATATATATTTATATATATTATATATATATATATATATATATATATATATATATATATATATATATATATATATATATATATATATAGTATATATATATATATATATATATACATATATTCATACAAGTGGCACGTGCACTGGAATTTCAATAAAACAATAACCACACTCTAGAATTTCCTTTTAAACTTCAACCAAAGTTCTCAGAACTGTCCGGAATGATGGATTCAGGTATCGGCCACTTAGGATTTAAGGATGCTGTATTTCATAATAGTATACATAGTAATAATGTACATAGTAATAATGTACATAGCATTAATGTACATAGTCTTGTTTTGTTCGATCGTCGCGAAAATATTAGATCGATATGCATCCCGGACGTACGCTTTCATGGGAACAAAGAAAACCAAAGTTACTCCTGGTGTGAATTATTGTGGAAAGTTTTATCTTGCGGTTATTTCGTTCCTTCAGCTCTTCGATTGCCTCGTACTCCGTAGGCACTAATCGAGCGAATCAAGATACCACAAAAGACGCTGATATAGATGCGTTCATTAATGACGCCCCCAAGCAGAATACATCTACTACGCGGGTGTAATTAAAACTGATCACGTGTTATTCGTACTGGCACTGTTCACTGGAAACACCCACGTGGATATTTAATTCTCAGTGCATTACGGGTGATTAACCTAGCGCGAGCCATAATGACCGTACAAACGCGACATTAATTTAAATATACTGCGATTATATACCTCAGCGCATTGATACACATATACTGCGATTGATCTTCAATTAGATTCGATCCTCATTCATTCGTGATCCTCGCTGAATTGTGTGACGTATGTGTTGTGGGTCGACTTCGGGTTCGGTGGCGCACATGTGCAATTTCCACAATTACATTATTTACGTCATGATTCGATAAATTATCTTTTTTTTGATTTGATCGAGTTTGTGTTGCGAGTTAATTCACCGAATCGTATTAATTCCTCTGTTTTTCCATTACTTATTTATTCAATTATGGATTGGGGTCAGCGTACTCGACGATTTCAGAAGAAAGTCAGTACGCTTGATCATGAGCACCGGCTAACTATTTCTATAAGATAATTGCGAGGTCCTTGACTTTTCCCCTGCCTCTCCATTCCTCTCCTTCTCCGCTATACTGTTCTACGTCGCGCGTTCCAATTCAAGTAGGCAAAGTTCATTTACCTTATATTCCTTCATTATTGGGTATCATATAGTTAATGCATCACAATATTTATATACCTTTTACAATATCTGATACTATATCAGCTACAAAATGGACTTTGCAAAATAATTTGCAAAAAATTAATTTCCCCTTCCTCTGATCATAATTTTATCTTAACCTTATTTTGAATAAAATTAATTTCGTGAATAATATTTATTCAATTATTTAACTTTCTAATTCTTCTGTATTTAAAGAACAATACCTATTATAATTCCATTTTATTTAATCTAATATTATTTATATAACATTAATTATTACTTTATTAATTTAATTATTTTACATTTATATTATTTTTATTAATTAACTGATCAATATTTTTATCAATAATATTAATTGATATACTTTTTGCTATAGCAATAATTCTTTTATTCTGTAATTTTTAATTTATTATGTATATTAAGTACTGTCATTATTTATTCGCTATTTCTTTTGTGTTCACCTGATCTGTTGACATTCATTCAGAAAATTGTTCACGTTTCGTTGTCTTTTTCATCATTATTTTCGATTCTTAGTTTCCTTTTATTTACTCATTCTATCATTTCTATACTTCCACTTATCTATCTATTATTATTTATATTAGTGATTTATTTGATGATTCCTTACCTTATTGCTTCTTCGTAGATTTATTCGTTGTGCGAACACCGTAGTCATTGTCTTCACCCATTATACTCGGTTAGATTCCATTGCTGGTTTGGCTCCGATTCTTTCATTGATCATCTAATCTGGTCATCTTCTCGCCACTGGCCCGGTTACCCTCTTTTCACTTCTTTTCAATTATTACTTGATACTTTTTTATTTCTTCTCTTCCCACGTGATTTTCTCTATTACATAATATCTTCAAAAATCTAACTATTTCGGAGTAAAACCATTCCCTCCCTGAGATCCACGGACCACTAGGTCGACTAACTTTTTTCCTCTCTTTTCCTTCCTCCCCGAGTTGGCGCAGCTTACAGTTCCATGCTGAATGGTTCTGGCATTGCCTGCTTTCCCTCAGTCACGTTTGCGCGCTTCGAGAAGAATCACGCCCTCCCGTTATTCTAACTCTTCGCATGTTTCTAAGACCCTCTCCGAGTGTCCCTCGCTGACCTTTTGCCCATGCTTCAGCATCCGTCTCTGGTGCCAGTTGGCCTCAAATGCCTCCTCTGCGTCTTCTACGTTTAGGGGCGGGATGCAGGGGGTGCGATCCGCCGCTGAGCCGTGGCCACCTTCTCCTCGGTCCTAGGGTACTCGAAACATCACCGCTTTATCTGATAGCTTTTGCCTCCCGGACCGTCGATGCATCCGCCTCCTCGCGCCCTATTTGCCTGACTCCCTACTGGCTAACCCCTAGTTTCCAGCCGATTCTCGTTGGCCGCCATTTGGGCCTCCTGGCTGCACCCTCGGCCCGCCTCCGGTCTTGTGCCCCCCTGGTCCTGCTCCGAACCGTGTGTCGCCCTCACTTAACGTCAGCAAGGTGACGACAAAAATTGGACGAAGAAACAGGTTTAAATTGGTGTGCCTTATGGGTATGGCGGGCTAGCAAAAGAATCACCAACCAGTGACTGTTATTTTTGTCTTGGTTTAATGTGAAAGGTATCAAGTCGTATACAAGAAACGTTAATTTGAGTATCCGGATTTGGACTCAGCAAGGCGACCTGTACCACCACACTCCGACGATGTCCCATCCCAGTGGTCACTACACTCCAGACCCTGCGCGCGCTCCACTCACTGTATCATGGGTTTTCTGGAGCGGGTCCCGGCTAGCTTTCAGCAATTCTTTCTCTGCTTTTCCGTCATTCTTTTGCTTGATAAAACTCGCTTTCATACCGTACCTTGTGTGCGGCGTCCTGTAGACGTAAACAGTTTTTCGAAGGAGCAAAATAGCTTCTGACGAAAGTTCTTAGGATTAATTTGGATTTCTCTCATTACTTGTATTGTTTTTGTTGTTATTTTCATTCTCTGAGCTTTCGTTGCTCATGTCTTTGTTGCATTTGATGTCTTATAGTCTCTAGATATACGCATATGTTTTTATGTTAGTTAAATTGTCTTCATTTCCTTAATATTATCACAATCATTTTTAGATATTAATATGCAGTAAGTTTAAATATTCTATTGAAGTTTTACAACTTCAAGTATTATGAATAGTTTCTGGTGGATATTCATTTTCCTTAAAATCAAGGAAGCAAAATTTAGAACTTGCATATTCAACGGTAGAAACTATTCCCAATTCTTGAAGTTTAATATAAAACCTCATTATTATTATATTATATCATTATTATTATTATTATTATTATTATTATTATTATTTTTTATTATTATTATTATTATTATTATTAATATTTATTATTATTATTATTATATTAATTATATCATTATTATATATTATTATTATTATTATGTATTATTATTATTAGTTATTATATATTAATTATTATTATTATTATTATTTATTATTATATTATTAATTATTAATTATTATTATTATTATTATATTATACTATTATAATAATTATTATTATTATTATTATTATTATTATTATTATTATTATTATTATTATTATTATTATTATTATTATTATTATTATTATTATTATTATTATTATTATTATTATTATTATTATTATTATTATTATTATTATTATTATTATTATTATTATTATTACTATTATGATTATTATTATTATTATTATTATTATTATTATTATTATTATATTAGTTTTTATTATTTTTATTATTTTTGTAGAGTGGGTTATTGGTGTGCAAACCCCTTTACCTTCTCTTGAAATTATATGAAGAATCATTTCTGAAACAATTTTCAATATTTAAAGTCATCGTATCCAGATCTAAAATTCCGTCCGTGCCGACGAAAATGAAATAAAAACTCTCTTGAAAAAGTGGAAGTTTATCCTTTTCTTTACAAATATTTCTCAGAAATTAGATTTTCTTCATGGAATATAATTTTGCTTTGGCATTGCCTAAAATAATAAATGAAATATTATTTGAATTTTTGTTATATTTCTAAAATAAATACGTTAATTATAGTAAAAGAAAGTTATGATAAATAATCCTTATGAAATCTACAATAAAATTAATTTAAATTAAAATTTCTACAGGTAATCACTACTCCTACGCTTTCAATTAAAAGTTTTCTTATTTAGGATAATATAGTCGTTGGGAATATATCCTAGAATATTAAGAGGATATGAAAATGTGCACATTTTTTCCTGGGTAATATTTTTATAGTGTGAACATGTATTAGTCCAATTCTTGGCATTATCGCTTTAAACGTCGAGCTTCTGACGCTGGACGAGTGTTACCTGAATAAGCCAATGAGTGCTTCAAAAGCTGCCATATAGATAGAACAATGAGCAACTCATTTATTTATTCAAATTGAAGTTTTTAGAACTCTATTTTTTTTTTTTTTTTTTTTTTTACATGATACCACCACTAGGGACCGACCGGGGCGGGAATTTTGCCGGGCCGGGGCCGGGGCCGGGGCCGGGGTTGCTCTAATTAGGGGCGGGGCCGGGGCCGGGCCGGGGCCGGTTCTATAATTCGAGGTGTAAGTCAAATACTCTGAAAAGCTTAAAACTTTTGAAGTTATTAAAATTAATTTCAATTAATTAAATAATTTAAATATAAAAAGAGGAATATTTAATTAACAATTAAAAAATATTTCCGAAAGAAATTTTTATAAAATGATTTGATTTTCTAGAAGAATAAGTTATATTAATATATATACTTATATTAATAATTATAATATATAAGTATTAATATATGTATATCTATATATATATATATATATATAACTATATATATATATTATATATATAATATATTAATAGTATATATATATATATATATATATATATATATAATATATATATAATTTAAGAACTACTTTGTCGTAGTGATATTTTTACCTTTAGAAAGATAGCCCTTGGATTCTTTTTTATTATTTATGCTTAACTGTCACTTCATATTATTACTAAATGTACACAAATTAAAAACATTGTAAAAGACACTTTTTTTAATGAAATAAGATTTTAAAAGAAAGCTAATTTCGTCCCGACACGCGAGAGACCTCTTCAGGCTAAAGGACTGGATTTCTTTCTTGATCTTCATGCAGTTCAAGTGTGTGTCAGTTGGTGCTGCTATTTTTCTTCATGGTTGTGTTGAAATAATTTTGATTGTTTTCAGATTTTGCATTGTAGATAAATCTATCTTAACTTCACCGGATGCTTATTGTAAGTTGTTACTATTATAAATGGAAAAGGATTCCAAATGATTTTGCGATGGTTCGTGGGATTGATATTTTGTGATCATCTTTATATTGTTGATATGATAGAGTGGCCTGTGTTACGCCTAGACTTGTTAAACTGAATTTATGCTGTCCTTGTGCAGGCCATCTGTATGTTGATTTTTTTCTTGCTTGGCAAATCTATTGGTTTCACCTATATATGGTTTATTGCTATTGCAAAGGATGTGATATATACAGCTTTGGGGGAGATTTGCTTTTCGGTTTTGGGGGTTTGAGAATGTTTTTAAGGTGAGTTATTTGATGGAATGAGGGTAATATTTTTTTGGTAATATTTGTTTTTAACTAACGAATACAATGGTAATTGAGGAATTGGTAAAAAGGAGTTTGGCTATTTTTCGGGGGAAAGGTGCTAAGTACCTCTTTTTGGCTTTGTTAAATGCTTTGTGATGAAAAACGTCAGGATAGTAAAGTGATTTGAGAGTATTGTGGATGTAGTTTCTTGTGCTAGTAGAAGGGGAGAGCATATACGAAAAGCACGGAGAAATAGAGATGACAGAACAACTAATTTGCGTTTGGGGAATGATTAGATAGCCAATGTATTTAGTTTCGAATGTTGGTTTCTATATATAGTAAATTGGCAAAGTAATTTGTTATTCCTGTGATTAAGGGACGAGGAGGGGATAGAGTTTTGGAAAGGGCATTTCATCGTATACTGAAGCTGAAAAGGATGAAAGAGGTAAATAGTTAGGACATCATTAGGGTTGTGTTGTGAGGGAGGGAGTACAAAAATGTCTCTACATATCTAATCCTAACTATTGTTTTAATAAAGGGTGGGTAAAATTAAAAAATTCTGTTAGTTCCATATATATGTTACTGAGTATTGGAGACAGTGGGGATCCCATAGTCAGGCCCGAAAGTTTTGTTTGTAATATTTGCCATTAAAACTGAAAGAAGTTATGGTTGTAATGAGAGATTGGGCCTTCTCGTTCGTCATGTTAAACATCTCATTAATCTCATCTACAACATAACTTCTTTCATTTAATGGCAAATATTACAAACAAACTTTCGGCCCGAGTATGGGATCCCCACTGTCTCCAATACTCAGTAACATTATATGGAACTAACAGAATTTTATATATTGTTACCCCACCCTTTATTAAACAATAGTTATTATGGATAGATTGTAAGTGACACTTTTTGTCTCCCATCCCTCAGCAAACACCAACCCTAAACGATGTCCCTAAAACTATATTAATGCTATTTCATCCTTCAGTTCAGTATACGATAGAAGTGCCTTCCAACAACTCTATCCCTTCCTCGATACCTTAATAACATGGAATAACAATCACTCGCAATTTAACTATATAGAAACAAACATTCACACCAACTAATATACATTGGCTATCTATCATTCCCCAGACAACACAAAATTAGCTGGTCTGTCATCTCTATTTCTCCGTGCTTTCGTAAGCTCTCCCTCTTAGTTCTAGCACAAGAACTAATACATCCCAATAACTTTCAAATCACTTTACTTCTTGAGTTTTTCATCACAAAAGCATTTAACAATAAGGCTAAAAAGAGGTACTAATAGGCACCTTTTTCCGCGAAACAATAGCACACCAATCCTTTTTATCAATCCTCAATTACCATTATTATCGTTAAAACAAATTACCAGAAAAAAATTATCCTCATTCCATCAAAATAAACATCACCTTAAAAACATTCTCAAACCCCAAAACGAAAGAAATATCTCCCCAAAAGCTTTAATATCACATCCCCGGCTACTTTCAATAACATGATATAGGTGGAACCATAGATCTGAAAAGAAGAAAAAATCAACATAGAGATGACCTGCACAAGGACAGGCATAAAATTCAGCCTTTAACTAAGTCATAGGCGTAACACAGGGCACTCTATCAATATCAACAATATAAGATGATCAGAAATATCAATCACACGAACCACCGCAAAATCAGGGAATCCTTTTGCATTTATAATATAAAAACTACATATAATAAGCATCCCGGTGAAGTTTAAGATAGATTTTATACAAAATGAATACTGAAAACATCATAAATATTTTCAAGCAACACCAATGAAACATATCAGACCAACTGAAACACACTTGAACTGATGAAGATATCCTAAGAAAGAAATTCCGTCCTTTAGCCTGAAGGAGGTCTCGGCTGTGTCGGGACGAAAATAGCTTTCCTTAAATAAAGATTATTTCATAAAAAAAAGTGCTTTAACAATGTTTTAATTTGTGTACATTTTTAGGGAATAAAATGAAGTGACAGTAAAGTCTAATACTAAAAAAGAATCCCAAGGCCTCCTCTCAAGTATAGTATATAATATAAATATATAAATATATATAATATATATATATATATATATATATATATATATATATATAATACTAATATATATATATATAATATTATATATATATATATATATAATATAATATATGAATAATTATAAACTAAATATATAGATATAGATATATATATATATAATAATTAGTTATATAATATATATAATATAATATATATATGTATTAGTATATAATATATAACTTAATATAAAATATATTATATATATATATATAGTATAATAATATCTATATATTTTAATATATATAAATATATATATATAATTAATATATATATATAATATATTAGTATAAATAATTATATATACTATATATTTATCTATATATTATATATAGTATAATATATAGATATATAGATAATAATAAAATATATCTAAATATATAATATTATATATATAAAACTATATTAATTCTATATGTATTTAATATATATATATATATATATATAATATGTTTTTTTAATATATAATATATATATATTATATATATATATTAATATTATAGTATATATATATAATATATATAATATATATATTATATATATTATAGATATTTAGATATATATATATAATTCAATTAAATAAATAATTGAAAGAAATGTTGCCGAAAATTTAATTTGTTTCAAGATATTTACTTAAATAATATATAAAATTAACATTTTAAACAATTATATTTATCCTGTTTCCGAAGTGTTTTTATAAATAAAGATTTCAAAATATTTAGAAAAACTCGGGAAAAATTATAATTTGGCCCCTATTAATTTGAAATCATAGTAAATAACCCTAAAAAAAAAATTGATTAATTTAGGTATGTTCATAATTATGGCATTGCAATTATAATCAAAGGAGTAAATGGAATTAAAATATAATTTTTTATTTTTTTGATTTAACCCTCTATATTTAGTGTAAATTTACAGTTAACTCCCCGGTAGAAACCCCGGTTTTTCCTGATTTTTTGGCCGGGGCCGGGGCCGTGGCCGGGGCCGGGGTCGCTTAAAATGGCCGGGGTGACCTGGGCCGGGGCCGGGGCCGGGCCCCGGTCGGTTCCTAACCACGGGTACTAAAATCAATGCCCTTTTCAAAGGAGGGGGCAAAATAATAAATAATAAATAAAAAAAAAATACATAAAGAAAAAACATAAAATAAATTCCAACCAAGATGGGCGCAGACAAATAAGCGGATTTAAATTAGAGGAAGATGAATAACGGGGAAAATAAAAGAAGGCAAAGAGTTCCTAAAAGCAGATGTGGCTGGAAAGAAGGAGGTAAACCAACGAGGAGTGATCCTTGAGTCTCCAATATTCACACAATATTCATGAGAGAACAAGGGACCTCTTGTATTACGAGGGCGACGCAGTGGTGTAGGAATGCGAGAGGTCAATTCTCTCGACAACCTGCACTGTATACCTATAGAAAACAGATAGGGCACCTTCGTCACGGTCACAATGAAAGAGGGTCAAGGGAGTCATGAAGTATGGGACAGTTTATAAGCCCTTAGGCCTTTGAACTTTTGACTCGACCCCATCCAAAAGACCAGGAAACGCACCCCAAATGTGGGAAGAGATCCATACAGGGGCGAAAAGACTCTTATATAACGGAGTATCTGGGCAGAAGAAAAAATTCACGCAATCTGAACAGAATTTCCCAGCTTTTGAGGCCATTTTAGCAACCGATGTGATGTGAGGTCTCCAAGACAAATCACTATTTATGTTTAGTCCTAGAATGTTTATAATGTTTACGATAATATACTACTACTGCTACTTTAAAAAAAATTCATTTCATTTCATTGTCCATATTTTACTAAATATTTCATATTCTTTAAAATATTTGAATAATTTTAAATTTGCAAAAAATCACGATATTTTCTAAGCCCTCAGTACGATAGCTATATTTTTTTTTGTATGAAGCCACGTTCATTTTGTTCGGATTATTGAAAAGTGGAAAAAGAAAAATTGAATCAATGGATTTTGAATTTTTTTTTTTAAATTTGAGGAGCATTAAAGCTTTTTAATAGCTGTTTTATTTTAATTTCAATTAGGCCTATTTAAAAAAAAAAATAACATTCTTTTGTTATATCTGAAAGTTCGGAAGAGTTTCATACAGCAAAAGTAGGCAATGTACAGTTTTTTTTCTTTTTTTTTTAAATATTTTCCTTTTCCTTTCTTTACGAAATTTAAAAATATTTCTCAAAAAACTTTTTCTGCTAATTTTTACTATTTTTTTATTTCGTTTACTGTTCATGGCAAAACATTTTATTTTATTCATTTAATTTTATTACTCCTACATACTATATCTACAAGTATACTAACTACTACTAACTATATCATTTTACTAATCCCTCTCATGTGTTAAAATC
>JABUQX010073276.1:0-2500 GCA_015478945.1 Trachelipus rathkii
GAAAGGTCGATGTTATATTGTGTTTCGCATAACAATAGTATATTAGCCACCAAATTTCTGCGAGACATTTTTTCACGGAAAATTTTTATAAATTATTTTACTATTCCAATAGTGTTTCGAAATTCTGGAACAGTATTTAGGTCATTAATTATTAAATTGAAACGATAGGAACAACAATGAAAAAAAATTTGGCTTTAGGGTACTGATCTCTTATTAACTTCTGAACTCCATTTTCTTTGCCAGTCATGGTGGAGCACCCATCAAACCAAGTCCAACAAGCTTACTCATATTTAAATTGTAAATATCTCGTGTAGTAGACAATATAGCTCTGGCTATATCTTCAGCTTTAAGTTTTTTAAGAGGAGTAAGGCCTAGAAATTCTTCACGTACATTAAGATCCTTATCAACGAAGCGAACACCAATCGATAGCTGTTCTGTTCCGGATATGTCTGCTGCCTCGTCTGCTAAAAGAGAGAAATATTTACAATTGTTTACTTCATTCAAAATTTGATTACATATCAACTTTCCACAAATAAATATAAGTTCATTCTGAATCATATGTGATGTGTATTTAGCTTTTACTCCGCTTGATTTCAAATGTTCCACAAGAACAACATCTCCAGCTTTTACTCTGAATTTGAGCAAATCGGAAAAATTGACGGTATCTGCAGTGCTACCTCTAATAGCGACATCATAAGTGCAACAAAATATTAAAGTAGAAATTATAGGTGCCAATTTTGCTATTTTTTTTTAAAAAATAAGGGCTCAGCAACATGCAGTTGCTCAGTTACACTAACACGCTTATTTTATATTATTCGTTTTAAATTCCTTGCTGCTACCACAATCTAATAATATTAGATTGTGCTGCTACTGAGGCATCTTTATGCCATTCTGAATTTGCATGGACTTTAGCACATGAATGCATGTCTTTATATTTTCTAAATGGTTTTACAATAAAGGAGCCAAATATGTCTCTTTTTATAGAATGTCTAAATAAGCCACACAATCTACAAAACGATCCTTTCAATATTTTAGAATACGCTAGCCAAGAATTGTGCAGATCTAGCTATTCATAAAGGAAAGGAGTTTTTTCCTCTTTAGCATCTTTAAAATTGTACATAATTGGTGGTTTGTACGGTTTTGTTAATAAGTCAAACTTTAATCTTTAATATTGATTCCAATTATGTAATTTCCAATATCCAGGACATTTTCCTCTTGGTACACTATATCCCAAGTAGCAACACTACTAAATTTAATATCAATAACAAGATTGGCTTCAATACCACTTGAATTATCATCAACATTACTAGAACCAGCACTAAATGGGTTCGTAGTTTGTTCAATCACAAGTGAATAACTTTATCAATCCTAGGCCTTTTAATTATAAGCTTATCCATATTTTTCAGTATTACTTTGTCAGATAATAATAATAATAATATTTTTAACCACCTCCACTACTTCTTTCGGCTTCTCAAGCACACAAGCAGTTACCTCTCTTCCCAGGAATATTTGCAAATTTTTTTCCCATTAACAGTCCTCAATATCTCATCGTATAATTCCTATTAAGATGTAGAGCAAATAAAAAGCTATTATGCATCTAAAGTCTTAATGCCTGGTTTAAAAAAAAATACATACAATTCAGAATTATTTTCAAACGTCTTACGATTCTCTGATTGGGGCAACAACGAATGCATGGATGAAGGTATACATGAGCGGCGTTACAAGTCTGGCCAGGGTAGGCATGGCCCTCCCCTACATTTCCAGCCACAAAGTATCTCAAGATAAAAAAAATAGGCTTTTCTCGTATATATCTATATATACTATTATATATATATATATTTATATATATATATATATATATAATATATAATATATATATATATATATATATATATATATATATATATATATATATATATATATATCGTTTAGCCATGTGATCTTAAAAAAAATTAATTGTGGAAATTTCTCATGAGATTCAAAACCTAGGGGGGGGCCATGGCCCTACCCTGCCCCTTTAAATACGGCCATGTATATATATATATATATTTATATATATCTATATATATATATATAATAGTATAATATATATATATATCTATATATATTATAAATAAATAATATATATATATCTATATATTTATATATCTATATATCTATATATATATATATAATTATACTTATATATATATATATATATATTCTATATATTATATATATATATATATATATATATATATATAATATATATATATATATATAATATATCTATTATATATATATATATATATATATATATATATATATATATATATATATATATATATATATATATATATATATATTATATATATATATAATTATATATATATATTCTATATCTATATATATTATATATATATATATATATATATATATATATATATATATATATATATATAATATATATATATATATATAATATATATATATATATATATATATATATATATATATATAT
>JABUQX010073276.1:5000-12500 GCA_015478945.1 Trachelipus rathkii
TTTTGTATTTTCTGACCTCAGAAACATTACACGACATGACTAAGAAGGATCGATTGGATTTGTAGGAGGTTATTGCCTCTATTTTCTATCATTAATCCAAGCGAAACGGAGTCCAAGGGTACACGAAAGATGTCTTGATTATTGTTAGCAAATGCTAAGGTTTAAGTGAACGCCATTAGCGAACAAATGCGCTTTCGTTACTCATAATTAACACGTGTTTAGTGTGTCATATGCGTCTATAAGCGGTGCTTTGAGCCTATAGACCATATGCTGTTTGTCCTTTATGGGAACATGTAAATTCCTTTCAAGTATTAAGCCTAAACCTTTACTGAAACAAAACAACATACTGGCCTATTATTTTAGAAAAATTTCTACTTTTCTGAATTTCAGAGAAAGCAGTTCAAAAGATTTAGATATTAAATGTATGAGTCAAGCTGCTACGGCTGGTCAATAGTAGGTTTTTTACGGCGGGACAAATATGAAACAAACTTATTTATGCTAGAAATTTAATTCTACTCCCTTATTTGATATTGTTTCTCCTTGTGTTTGTTTCTCCATCATGAGCTCTTTAATTAAAGAATGTTATAATAACTATCGATCCCTTTAGTTGTATAAGCAGAGTAGACAGACCTTAACCAATAATTACAATTGACATCAAAACCAGAATGAAAATCACGCCTGTGATAAATAAGCTAATAAACATTTTACTAGATTTAAATACGATTATAACAATATTATAAACCAATATATCTCTGACCAGCATCTTAGATATCAATTAATCACAATAGAAAGAAGAAGAAGAAGATAGAAGAAGAAGAAGAAAAGAAGAGAAGAAGAGAAGAAGAGAAGAAGAGAAGAAGAGAAGAAGAGAAGAAGAAGAAGAAGATACTGATTTCTTCCTTATTAACAGTAATATGCACGATAACAAAAAATAAAAGTTATGAATTAATACAAAAATCATAAATAAGTTGTATTTTAGCTTATATAGATTTCAATAAGCAAAGACTTGATTAACTATGTATAAATTAACTATATTTCACTTTTGTTTTCTGAGAAGGCTTTTCAAGGGAGGTCATTAGGCGCCTCTGTAAATGAACTTCTCTTCAGACCTTTAAAGTTTTTTTCATAAGTACTTACAAGCATAATTGAAAATAAATAAGTATAATACCAAACCAACAAACATATCAAAATCCCTAGGCAAAAGCAAACACACACCACACACACACCTACAACAACAACGGCAGCACGCACACGCAACACACACACACACGCACACACCACACACATAAACCGTCATATATATATAATATATATATATATGATATATATATATTATATATATATATATATATATATTATATATTTATATATATAATATATATATAAATATAATATATAATATATATATTATATAATATATATATATATATTTATTTTTAAATATATATATATATATATATATATTATATATATATATATATATCTATATATATATATATATATTATATATATATATATATATATATATATATATATATATATAATATATATATCACATACTTTATGGTCTGTATAGTAGATTTAGTTCGTAACTTGTCATGGAAGTACCCCTTCCAAATTATACATCAGAGGCGTGTTGCCCAATATACTTAATATATATATATATATATATATATATATATAATATATATATTATATATATATATATATATATATATATGATATATCTATATATATATATATATATATATATATATATTATTTATATATATATATTATATATATATAATTATATATATACAAGTGGATGGACCGCAGATTTAAATTTTAGGTAAGATGATTTTAGTAATTTATGTAAATTACTAAAATCATCTTACCTAAATTGTTAAATTTTAAATCGCCGGCATGGAAGTGAGCAAAGTCGAGATAATATCTTCAGTTTTTATTTCCCAATATCAAATGTAATGTAGAGGACGGGCAATCCCAGTAAGTTTTTATCTCCATAATATTTCTCAAATACGGTTTTCAGAAGACTTAATGTTGAAAAGCTTCTTTCTACTGTAGCAGTAGACGGGTAAAACTGCCAGTATTTGCAACACGATGTAAATATTTGGAAATCTGTGACTGCGAAAAGAACTATCAACTATTGGCGGTTTTTGGGCGACCATGTGCTGTGATGGCCATTTCAACTTAAATTAAATCCCATTCTGCTTTTACTAAATCTCAATTGGGGCTTTCGAGAATCTTCATTGTGAATGTTACACATATTTTACTCTTCTCATATCGTAGCATTATACCTGCTCGGTAATGACAAATTGTCAAGGAAGATTTAATTTCTTTATGATTTAAAAACCTCTCTCCTAATGCTGAAATTAAATCATCCAAAAATGGTATAAAAATTGAATGTGCGATATTAAGTCTGTGGGTTGGAAGAAGGAATGTTGGGTATATGTTGCATTTTCTTAGATGGCTTCAAGTTTAGTTTTAACTAAAGGACTTACGAGATTTGTTCCTGACAGCGACGAATTATATAAAATTAATTTAACATCTGCACTTTATATTATTAACAGATATGATGCTTAAAATTTTTTAGTGTCTAAAAAATTTCGGGGGGGGGGGCCATGGCCCCCTGGCCCCCCCCTAAATACGCCACATAATATATATATATATATATATATATATATATTATATATATACTATATATATATATAATCAATTTCTATATTGTGAAATAATATAATTCTTTGAAAAGAACTGAGAGAGAGAGAGAGAGAGAGAAGAGAGAGCGAGGAGAGAGAGGAGAGAGAGAGAGAGAGGAGAGAGAGAATCCTGGAAGTGAAAATGAATACATTTTCAGATTAGAAATTTACCAAAAAGGAAAGTAACAAACAAATAATAAAAAAAAAGGGGAAAAATTCTTGAAATTTTTTTAAAGATTTTTTCTTAAATTGAATCTCGCAGGAGGCTCCAAAGACTTGAGACAACATAAATAAAGGGTTCCGGAATCTTTGTGAGTGATCAAAAAAAGAAAAAATCCTTATTTCTAAATAAATCGCCTTTAGGTCTCAGTCAAATATTCCTCTATACAATTCTCATTCCTACACCACACACATCACATCACGAACACCAACCACACACGCACCACTACACATCACACACACACACACATGAAACACAGCAACTACCACACGAGCGATATATATATAGATGAAGTATTGGATATTTATATTAGTACCTATGCCAAGGACATAATTATAAACATGAGCACTGTTTTAGATGTATTACGAAGTCTTTACTTTCTATCTTACAATTAAAATTTGTGGTAACAACTTCTCGGTTTATAAATCTAATTTATTAAACTTTTGTTGAACACTTCAACTAAATATCTCCTACCTCTTATAAATCTCATCCCTGTTATTTATCTATTTTTCCTAACAGAAATCTAAATGATAGATTTAATTTTAATAGATACGTATTCTTGACTTTCAAACACATCTTACTTAATCATAGTTGATCTATCCTACTGTTCAATCTATTTCAATTTGTTTCACAGTAAACCGAAGGGCAGTATGATGTCAATGTTTACTTAGAATGCTGGTTTGTTTGTTCACTACTAGTGTCTTAATGATTTCTTAACCGAAACTACTAGGAATGGTATTGTTCCCACAATGCAAATTTTTCAGATATATTCTCACTGACGCTAAAACTCTTAACTACCTGGGCAACGGTTTATTTCACATTTAATAGTTATTTGGTAATATTCATTATCCTCAATCTTGGAGGCACGTTTTCGGAACCTTACGCACTCCATACCGTTTGTTTAGCAGGGTGGTACAGCCAAACGCCAGCCGTTTGGTGCAATACAGCTGGCCTCTAGAGATTAAATTGCAATATGCATGTCTTGACCCGGGAATGCATGGAGTCTCCTGCTATGCGACGCTAGTGTTTCCAATCAATTTATCCTAGAATTTTTGGTAGTTTTCCACACACACACTTAGATGATTAGGGTTCCTAGAAGTTTAATAAATTGATTACTAGAATAGGGACTATCCATGCTAGCTCCTTCCTCTTGGGGTGAGCTGAGGCTCCTGGTCTCTCACCTCTATTTATTCCAGTGCTGGGGTGTGAGGTTGCTAGTTAAAAAGTGAACGGAACGCTGACCTTCCCTCATTCTGAGCACAAAGGAGATGTTCTCTTCTTAGTTGACAAGGTCTTCTGTTACACGTTCACTATCCTAAAATTTGGTCTGGTGCGTAAAACACCTTATGCATAAACAATACGAAGGTTCAGGTTGTATATAAAATATATAATATTCATTTTAACTATTCATTCCTCTTACAATTGGAGACTAAAAGATAATTCATTCTTACTGAAATCATTATACTATATAATATATATTATATTATTTTATTATAAGTATATTATAATATAATATAGTTTCTATTGTTGTTTTTGGTACTAAGTTCCTATTTTATGTTCTGTACCTCATTTTAAAAACAAAGTTAATGTAACACATTACAAAAGCTTTCCTGAAAAATATGTAAATAGTCATTCCGATTCTCAAAAGCATTTTAAAATAGTTAATCTCCAATAATAAGCCAAAGTCTTCAGTAAATAGTTGCACATGTAGTATATTATATTATTATTATAACTATGAAATATCAATGCAAATGCTTTATTTATAGTTATTATATAAACAATAATTTATAATTTTTTAAATTCTTTTGAAATATGAATTAGCTTTTTCATATATCATAAAATGAATATTTTTATTATCATGTCTCAAGTTTATTACTACATAAATAATTATTTTGTTATGAAAAGCTTATTGACTCTTGCTGAACAGTTAGTTCTCCGCCCTGAGAGCCGAGACTAGTGGTTCCCGGCCGGAGCCGAGACCATGAAAAAGGTCTGAACTCTGCCCTAGTCGGAGATACGGTGCATCACTAAATAATATATATATAATATAATATATAATATATATTATATATATACTATAGTAACAGTGTTGGGCCCGCACCCAAAATATGGCGGCGCAATCGCAATCGCAATTCGTAAGAAATAATTGCGATCGCAACCGCAAACGCAATTGCGGTAGACCGCGAATTGCGGTCGCAACCGCAATTCGCAACCGCAACTATTGTTACGTTAAAATATACTAAATACAAGGAATTATTATTCCGCAGAAATTGAATATATATATATAATTATATATATATATATATATAATTATATATTATATATATAGTATATATATATATTATATATATATATATATATAATATATATATATATAATATATATTATAATAATATAACTTTATACTATATATTTTAAGTATATATAATTATACTATATATATAATACATATATATATATATATATATATATAAGTATATTATTATATAATATATATATATTATTATATATACTATATATATATATATATAAATTATATATATATATATATATATTAGTGCTGGACCGGAATGTCAAAACTTTGACTGTTTTGCGGATGTGGATCGGATCTTAAGAGGATGAGGATGCGGATGGGATCTTAAAGATAGATGAGGATGCGGATGCGGATGCGAATGTTTACTCTTTGAAGTTTGAATTAAAAAATTTATCATAATATATATAGGGTATATATATTATATATATACTATATATAATATATATATATATATAATAATATATATATATATTATATTATAATATATATATATATATATATATATATTATATAATTATTATATATATATATATATCTATATATATAATATATATATATATATATATATATATATATACTATCATAAAACACTATATATATATATATATAATATTATATATATATATATATAACTATATATATACTAATATATACTCAATTATATATATATCATTTACCAGTTGTCACTTCCACCTCACGTCAGAGGCCCTATTCAAGGAGGGTGTTGCCACCCCTCAGACTATTCATCAACTACAAGCAACTTCTGGGGTGTGCGCAGACGTTGATTTTAAAGTGAGAAAGATTAAGTTCAGAAGGGAAAATAGAATTATGGAAGAGAATTCCTCAGAACAGAGGTGGCACGAATGAAGGAAGCACACAGCAAGCGAAAAAACCTGGAGTTACGCCAATATCAACACACCAATCCATGCGCCGAAACACAGCACCCCTTTGCTACGAGGGCGTCGTAAAAGTGGTGGTACGCGAGTGATAAGCTCCCCTCGAGCACCTGCCGCTGTCGGTAGCTATAGAAAAAAAAGCAGAAAAATAAAAAAAAGCACCAAAACAATCGACGCCGTAAAGATAAGGCGGTCAGGTGATGGAAAGTGCAGAACAGATATAATATAAAGCCTTGGCTTTGCCTCAACCCTAATCCAAGAAGCTGGGTGAACCAGAAGCCCCCCCTGATATGAGCAGCAGTACTCATACAGGCGGTGGATGAGGGCCTTGAATAGCTGGAGCAACCGAAAGAGAAAAGAGTCTCTGCAGCTAAA
This sequence comes from Trachelipus rathkii, assembly GCA_015478945.1. Classification (NCBI taxonomy): domain Eukaryota; kingdom Metazoa; phylum Arthropoda; class Malacostraca; order Isopoda; family Trachelipodidae; genus Trachelipus; species Trachelipus rathkii. The sequence goes on from JABUQX010073276.1 coordinate 11,505, forward strand.
TCGAACTCCCAGTTCTTTGGGCCGCCCTACAACCGTTCTGGTGAATGTGAGGACTTCCAAGAACATATTTTTTGTTTACTCGTTACGGGCCAGGATGGTTTAATATTGTCAAAGGAGAGACGAGAAGAACCGTCGAAAGAGCTAGGAAAAGTTAGAAAGGTGTTTTAGAGAGGGGAGATTTGAGGAGTTTGTTTTTTAAATAACTTGAATTTTCAGCAGGTTGGAGACGAACCCAACCAGGGAAATTCTATCCACATCTCGAGAAAATAAAATCGGTAAAGATTATAGACGAGAAGCATTCTAGAAGTAAAGAGGAGAAGAATTGAAATTGAAGTTGAAGAATGAAGGGTCCAGCGTGTCATCGGCATACGAGTGGACTTTAGAGTTAGATGTGCAGGTGAGCAGATACCATTAATGAAAAGTAGGAATAAGAAGTAGGGTAGGAGATAGTACAGAACCCTGAGGAACAACCCACTTTTGACAGAAAAACAACAGCCGAAATTGAGTGATTTGAAAGAAAACTAGACATACGTAAGCAAAAGAGAAGGAGGCAACCCAAAGGAGGGGAGCTTGGTAGAGCAGTGGATTCCGTGCATACCCCGCGTCAAATGGTTGATATGTCCAAGCGCCACCATGCAAAGTCCTGACTCCGTAAATTCCTAAGGAGCGGAACCATAAATCAGTTACTAGAATAGAAAAGTTATCGCCAGTAGACTGAGTCCGAAAGCCGTACTGGCTAATTCGGAAAGACAAGTGATGAGACTCCAGAATGATCTGAAGAGAGAGTTGAGTAAGATTTTGAGAAGATCTTGATAACGAATATCATGGAAGAGCTGATAGGGCGATAGTTAGAAAGGATCAAGCGGCTTCTTTTTTTCGGAACAGGTTTAGGCATGTAGCGTGCTTGCAACACTGAGGAAAGTTAGTATTGAGACTAAAAAGAATAATAAGTTGAACGAGGGGGCGGGGCAGACGAAAGCTTATCTCCCATCAAAC
>JABUQX010073276.1:15000-17500 GCA_015478945.1 Trachelipus rathkii
ATATATAGTATATATATTTATATATATAATATAATAATAATATATGTATATATATATATTATATTATATATATATATATATATTAATATATATAATATATATTATATATATATATATATATCTATATATATATTATATATATATATATATATATAATATATATATATTATATATATGCGTTTTTTCTGGCACTTTGAATCTGGCCGATTGGGGGCCTTGCGTTGCTTCTACGCTACCTATAATTGGAATGACTGCTTGGACTCTGGTGACGCTTCGGCTTCTGCGGATAAGGTGGGAGCTGTAATTGTTGATTGGTATAGCAGGGTTCAATTCCTTTCTTCGACTAAATCTTTCTCTCCTCAATCCATTCATGGTTCAATCGTGCTTGCTCTTGGTCATTCAGGCTAGAGACAGTGCTTATCGAGGGTGGAAAAATTCTCGCTCTTCTATCACTCTTGTAATTTTCATTCTGCTAGAAATCGTTGCAGAGATACTCTTTGTCGAGCAAGCGGGCTTTCATCAAAAGAAAATGCGCTAACCTCCTTGATTTCTACCTAACTGTATAAATCTTTCTGGCCTTTGCCAAAAACATCTCTAACCACTTTGTAATCTGTCTTTCCTCCTCTTTATTCTATCTGTTGGTTCTGTTGCTAAATTCTCCAACTGAAAAGGAAAATCTCTTGCCTCCTATTTTCCTCTACTCAACCTAGACGATTCTGGTACTCTCTCCTCCTTCTTCTCTCGGTGTCTAATGCCCATTGCCTGTTGGATTAATTTGATCGGGTCATGGGCCTCCTGAAATCTTAGAAGGTTAGGAAAGGTGGGTGGACGGATGGCATTCCTCCCTGAGTTTTCGATGAGTGTGCTTTCGTGCTGACCCGCCCCTCGTTCAACTATATTCTCTATGACTCAATACTAATACTTTCCCTCAGTGTTTGGAAGCACGCACATGTCCAATCTGTTCCGAAAAATAGGAAGCCGCTCTGATCCTTCTAACTATCGCCCTATAGTTCTCACTTTGTATTCTATCTAAGATCTTTGAATCTCTTCTCACTCTCTTTTCTTAGATCATCTGGAGTCTCATTCACTTCTTTCCGAATAGCCAGTACGGCTTTCGGAGCTCGAGGGTCTACTGGCGAAATACTTTTCTATCTAACTGATTTATGGTTTTCGCCCTTAGGACTTAAGCGGAGAGACTTGCATGGTGGGCGCTTGACATATCCAGGCATTTGACCGCGGTATGACACGAATCACTGCCTCTCCCAAGCTCCCCCTTCCTTTGGGTTCCTCCTCTCTTTGCTTACTTATGTCCAGTTTTCTTTCAAATTCACTTCAAATATCGGCTGTTCTTTTTCTGTCAAGAGTGGTGTTTCCTCAGGGTTCTGTTTATCTCTACTTTTATTCCTACTTTTCATTATGATCTTCTCACCTTCACATCTAACTCTATCCACTCGTATGCGATGACTCGACCCTTCATTCTTCGCTCAATTCACATTCTTCTCCTTCTTTACTTCTAGAAATTGCTTCTCGTTCTTTATATCTTTCCGATTTTTATTCTCGATGATGTGGATAGAATTTCCTGGTGGGGTCCCGTCTCAACCTTGTGAATTCAGTTTATTTAAAAAACCAAACTCCTACGAAATCTCCCCTCTATTAACACTTCTAAACTTCCTAGCTCTTTCGACGGTTCTCTCGTTCTCTGTTTGACAATATAAACATCCTTGGCCTTTAACATAAACAAAAAAATGTCTTCGAAACCTCACATCACCACAACGGTTGCTAGCGCGGCCTCAAAGAAACTGGAGTTTTAGATTTAGGCTGCGAGACTCTTTTTCTCTTCTCGGTTGCTCCAAGCTATACAAGGGCTCTCATCCACCCTTGTAATGGAGTAACTGATCTCATATGCGGGGGGGGCTTCTGGTTTCACCCGCTTTTGGATAGGGTCGAGGAAGGCCAAAAGGTTTATAAACTGTTCTGCACTTTCCAGTTCACTTGTCTGACCCTTTATCTTTACGGCGCGAATGTTGGTGCTTTATCTCCTTGTTCTATAGCTACCGCAAGCGGCAGTGCTCGAGGGAGCTTCAATCACTCGCGTACCACCACTTTTACGAACGCCCTCGTAGCAAAAGGGGTGCTGTTTCGGCGCATGAGTTTTGTGTTGATATTGGTAACTCGAGGCTATTCGTTGCGGTGCTTCCTTCATTCCTGCCCTCTGTTCTGAGGAATTCTCTTCCATCTTCTTGTGTTTCTGCTGAATTTAATCTCTCTCTTTTAAGCCTGCGTCTGTGCTCATCTGCGTAAGTTTTGCGTTTAGTTGATAAATATCTGAGGTGTGCAACACCCCCTCCTTGACAGGGCTCTGACGGTGAGTGGAAGTGACAACTGTGAAATTATATATATAACTATATATATTATAATATATATATATATATATATATATATATATATATATATATATATATATAATATTTAATTGTATATATATATATATAATATAATA
>JABUQX010073277.1:0-24803 GCA_015478945.1 Trachelipus rathkii
GTGCCTTATATATATATATATATATATATATATATATATATATTAATGCGTGTGTTACCCTCATCTTTTGCAGATTTTGTTGAGTTGGATTAATATCAGCTTCATTCAGAGAATTATTTTTATTCAGTTTTTCACCTGTTTTGAATGACATGTCTGATGGGTTTCTTTATCCCTCATCTTCTTTTCTCCTTTCATCCCTTATCTGCTTGATGAAGCTTCCACTATTCTTATTAGATTGACATGCATACATTCATGTAAACGCATATATATATATATATATATATATATATATATATATATATATATATATATATATATATATATATATATATATATATATATATATATATATATATATATATATTTTTTTTTTTTTTTATTCTCTTATGCGCGAGAACACTTTTACACAAAAAAACCACAAGGAAAATGAAAAATGATTTCCCCGAGCACTTTCGTGTATTTTTTTTTTTCAACACATTTTCAATATATATATATATATATATATATATATATATATATATATATATATATATATATATATATATATATATATATATATATATATATATATATATATATATATACTAAAAGACAAATCTGTTTTTTCCATTTAGTTTTGAATAGAAGAATTCTCTTTTAAAAACATTCTTTATAGCAGTTGGGAACAACAACAGCTTCGACAACAGCAACAACAACAACAACAACAACTAAATGAATCACAGAAGTCAATGTACATTTAATGGAAAGTAACTTTTTTGTTCACTTTCGTCATTTGATAATTTTTCATGAAAAGTTTCAATCCAAATTTGAAATTTATGTAAATTTGAATTCTGTTAAAAATATATTAAAATCTTAATAAGTATTGAAGAAAGATTCAATTTTTTTTTTCTTTCATTCGAAAACTTAATGAAAAATTTATTTCCATTTTTAATAATTCTGAAAGCAATTTTCATAAAAAATGATAATCCTTTTACTTTTACTTTTTTTTTTTTTTAAATAAAATTAATTTTGTCTACACGATTTTCATTTTAAACACACATGCAAACTATTAATATCTGTTTGTATGTAAATGCAAATGAACGCTGTATGTTGGTGCTTATATACAACACACACACATATGTTTTTGTATTGTTTTTATATACTTTTTTGTTTGTAGGTAGACAAGTTTTTAGTTTCATGAAGAAAAATAGACAAATTTTTACTTTTTCAAATATTAATACACTACAACAGAAAAGAAAATTTCCCAAAAGCATAAAATAAAAACAACAAAAAAATAAACAAAAGCGAGTCTGTTAATTAATAAAACCTCAAAAAATTCTTTTGTTTATCCTTAAAGATAATAAATAAAAAGGAAACCCAAGACCGATCCAATTAATCAATGGAAAAATGATAGGTTACTTTTTTGGACCAATTTTTAAAAGATATTTCCTACCTTTATAATAATTAATGAAAGAGACGAATAACGAATGGATGGAAAAAATACATGAGGAAAGGTAAAGAACAAAAGATTAAAAGAAAAGCAGTGTTGAAATAATAATAATAATAATAATAATAATAATAATAATAATAATAATAATAATAATAATAATAATAATAATAATAATAATAATAATAATAATAATAATAATAATAATAATAATAAATTTTAACTCGAAGGTAAATGTGTTTATTATTCCAGCGATATATAAAATGATTATTTAATAATGATAGAAGTAATTATTTAGTTTGTAATGTTCTATAAATGAATTAAAATTATGCCTTTTCGCTGCAAATCCTCCTTTTAGGATGAAACCATCACTCACGAGCAAAACCTTTTCATGGAGAGAAGATATAATAAAAAAGAATAGTATTAGCTCGTATTTAACTAAGATATCTGCTTTGAAGATAAGGAATTAGGAACGATAGGAAATACAAGTGAATGAGAATTCAATGGAACAGAGGTGGCCGGAGAAGACGAGGTACCAAAGCGAACAAAACTGAAGTTGAAAATTCTCCACTCAAAACACGTGTGAAAGTTCTTCACCCCCAGTGCTGAGAGAGAGAGAGAGAGAGAGAGAGAGAGAGAGAGAGAGAGAGAGAGAGAGAGAGAGAGAGAGAGAGAGAGAGAGAGAGAGAGAGAGAGGAGAGAGAGAGAAAGAGAGAGAGAGAGAAAGAGAGAGAGAGGAGAGAGAGAGAGAGAGAGAGAGAGAGAGAGAGAGAGAGAGAGAGAGAGAGAGAGAGAGAGAGAGAGAGAGAGAGAGAGAGAGAGAGAGAGAGAGAGAGAGAGAGAGAGAGAGAGAGAGAGAGAGAGAGAGAGAGAGAGAGAGAGAGAGAGAGAGAGAGAGAGAGAGAGAGAGAGAGAGAGAGAGAGAGAGAGAGAGCTATTAAATAAAATGTATTTAAATACAGGTAATACATTGTTTAAATGAAATGTTTATTGTTATGGTAAAATTAGTTATTTATTATTGTTTGTGCGTCCGTTTGTGACTGTTGATGTAGAGCCGTGATTGCTTGAATAGAAAGTTGTACAAGTGGAAGTGGGTGTAAAAGTGAGTTTTTTTTATTAACGTTGCTAATGTCTGCCTTCTACTTTTACTTGTTAAACTTCTCTACCTCTCATCCTAAAACGTTATGTGTTTGAGACTAAGATATCCAAGGACTCCTTCCTTACTCACCTTAATGTCTTTAACTGCAAAATTTTACCATTTCCTTCTAAAGGTTCAAGTCTGTACTTTTGTGTGGAGCCGGAGCCGTTTGAATTGTTTTAGCTGCAAAATGAAGGTGTTCGAAGCAGAAACCGGGGCAGTGGTAATTTAAAATAATTTAATCGGAATTGGAGCTGGTAGTAACGTCTCTAGACTTAATTATTATCACTCCTGTAATAAATCTAAAACACCTTGAATCTTTATAACCTCGATGTTTTATGGTTTAAAATCTGTTTTCATGATAAACCATTATATTATGTTTCTACTACTGTTCTCTTAATCACTTAATGGAACAGATTTTCTTTAATTTTAATTTTTACAGCTTCTCACGAGACTGTTACATCTTTTCGTCCTGAGGCTGATCTCCCCTATTTAGGGATTTCAAAGTACACCACACTAGTTTTTGGATTCCTCTCATACTGATACAGGTTGGGAGAAGTTCAAGTCTTTCAGTATTCTTAACAATCAGGAACAATTAATTATTTAACTTACACAAATTTCGGATCGTTCTAACAAATTTATAAATATGTTTGACTTGTGATTTACCACTACATCTTCTCGATATAAGTACGCCATTTATCTTCCTATTGGTAACTCTTACCATAATCTTGCAACTCTTAATTGTATTACTCTCCAGCACTTTTAAACTTCCCTAAATGTATTTTCTGCCATACCAATAGGGCTAATTGGGGATCATTGCGTCGTTTCCACACTATCATTGCAATAAATCTTGCTTTGACACTGGGCATTCTTTATTCTACCCAATATGGGGGTGCCGTAAACGCTGATATGATAAGTGGATTCATTTCTTCTACTAATTCTTTACTTCCCAAAATCAATGGTTCGATGACACCTGTTCTCGTGACATTCAAGAAAGAAACAACCCGTATAGGGAGTGGAAAAGCTCTCGTTCTCTTACTACTTTTGCTAATTGTCATTCAATGCATAGATGATATTCGACGGACCAAGCGTTCTTTCACTTAATGTAAATGCGTTGACTCCCTTGGTTCTCCATGTGATAAAAGTTTTTGACCTCTTCTCCAAAATATATAAAATCTATTTTTACCCCTCTTATTCGCTCTGATGAATTGCAGCTAACACTCCTACTGGAAAGACTAATCTCTTTCTCCTAACACTTCTCCTCATTCTCTTATAAGTGTTCTTGATCTAAAAAACGACTATAACACCTTCAGCACAAGTAATGTGATTATTCTTATTTGGCGGAATCCACGATAGTCTATTAACCAAAACCCTTTACAGATATACAAACAGTAGAAGTGCGATTATTCTTCTTATTTGGGGGAATCACTTTGACTTGGAAAGAATATCCCAGTTAAAATGTTTCAAATGTTTAAAATAGCTAAAGACTAAGTTCTAAAGCTAAATGCAATTTGTTAAAGATATTTGTTTATACAACTACAAGGACACACTTCCATCACTTTTGCCAAAGCAATCAATGGACGAATAAATGTAACAGTGATAGAACAGTAACACATTATGTAAATATAAAACATATTGTACATTATTAATGATGTAACCTAAGTCGGCCAACCCGGGCACCCGGCTACCAGCACCGGTACCGACACAAACTCTGATCCTTCTCGACTCTCCCATTCTTATCATTCTCCTCCTTCCTCTTCTCTTCCTTCTCCTTCTCCACAAACACCATGAAATAAAAAAACTCGTAAGTTGCTTTGCTTTTAAGTTTTAATTAATTAAAATTTGCCATTAGTTGATCTTATGCTTCGTGTATTTTGAATGCTATATTCCCGTCGTTATTACTTATAATGATTTAAATATATTGTAGAACAGTCATTCCCTTAACTACTGGTACACATGTATAAAATTATCAGCACAGTGTATCTGAATATTAAGATATATTTTTCAGTGCAAATTTAGTCAGTCGCCGCACATGCCGAAACTATTTGTTTAACATTGTTAGGTCCGCTCAAGAGAAAAGTTTTGAATAGTGAGTGCTCGTGAGGTTTCACTCAACCTCTGCGACTTCACTATCAACCGCGAGTGAACTGATCACGAACTACGTCACTATATATTATCACACATCCTAATTGATTTCCTTAGCTCAAGGACATTTTAGTTACGAATGTCCCTATAGCCAATACGCATCATATTCTAATAGATTTTTATTAAGTGATAGTGGAGCTAGTGCTGCGAACCACCTTTTTAAACGATCATCTTGAAGGGAACGAACGCACGGAGGAATATTCCTACTCCAACCATTAGGTTAGCGGTGGCTATATAAACTGTCACAAACTGTAGAAAACGAGATTACGAGCTTATTTCATTCATTAGTATAACTTATAATCCATTATTTTATATTTATACAACTATAATAATAATAATAATAATAAAAATAACTAATGAATAATAAATAATAATCAATGATATTAAATAATAATATAAGCTGGTACACAGATAGCGAAAATCATATTAATACTCCTCTCAAAATGAAGTTCTTTCCCCACGGAACGACTAGTACTAACCCAAATTGGGTGCGACATTCATAGGGCGCTGTATGGACACTCCGAAATCGCAATTTATTTTGGTGTGTCAATCGTTAACTCTCGTACTTGATTCAATCCTACATCACTATCTATATACTATATATATATATATATATAATAGCTAGTGTTTCAACCTATCTTATGGCAGCTCACCAATATATTATATATATATATACTATATACGGTATATATATATATATATAGTATATTATATATATATATACTGACTCAATAAATATATCTAATCAATTTGAGTAGTGAATAAGCTTTATTTCACCTTCCACCCTACTATACTATATGAAACGTAGAGTTAGACGTAGTAGTATTGATGTAAATTGATGATGTAGTAATAGTGTATGTTTGATGTGTGGTGTTACGTGTGATTGTTAGTGTGTGATATAGTATGAGTTTATAGTACGCTATATAGCGCACGGTATATAATATAGTATATACTTAAATTTTCTAAAAAAAACTTCAAAAAAATTATTTACGTAACATGAAATATAATACACCTTAATCTATTATCAAAAACATGTGTTCACCTATATTACACTTAACTGACTGAATAAAGGAACTAACATCAAGAAGAAACTCGAGTATATCCAAATGTGGTTACTTATTCAGTGAGTATCAACTTTTATAAAATAATAAGGTATATATATATATACGTACGATAAGTTCCTTAAATAATATACTAATTTAATAATATATAGTAATTAATTTCTTTATCTCATGAGTAATTACATTATATATGTCAATTATGTCATAAAATATAATGCAAACTAAAAGTACATTAGAAGTAACTAAGATTTACGTCGAGATTTTATAGTAGGGAGTAATATCGATCACGATTAATCGATTGGATAACTCAATATCAAAAGTGACAATTTACAAGAGGGAGATCATTTTAATAAATATAACCTTCTAAAGGAAATACCAAAAAACCTACCCCTTTGGGCGTGAGACCTCCGACCCCCCTTTATTAGTAGTGAGGTTAAATAACTCATTTTAGGTTACTAATAGTGACTCAAGGGAAATAGCTATATATCGGCAAGTCCGTATCTTATTATATCTCAAACCTTAAATTACCGTATCTCAATACTAGTAACTCATATAATAAACACTTACAATTGTAACCCGTTCAATATATACCTTAAAAACTACATAATGTTAGCATTAAAAATTATAACTCTTTGCACTCAAATCTAATCTCTCAGTGCGTCTCATTCATCAGCACTTTATCGCATCTCGAGTCAGTTGATATATAGTTTCAGCATTGCTGCTCAGTTGTCATGGCACACCATATTACTTACATTATGTAATAGTACTAGAGCTATATTATCACACAGCATTTTTTATGCAAGTAGAGCTTATTGTATCTCGATTGCTGCATGATGATTTGATTTCTCACTGAATTCTTTCTTCGTTTATCGTCCTTAAATTCAGTTCCAATATGATTTCTGCCTTGAGAGGCTAGTCCCCCGCGATAACACTCTTAATGCTTCCCCAATATAAATAATTGAGATATTCAATGACTATATTAATTTCATTGTTATTAGTACGTCATTATATTTATTATTGAGAAATACAGCCGTACCCATTTGAGTTACAGATATATAACTTTTAAGAATTAGAAAATTAAATGAATTTATTTAAATTACTTGAAGCAAAATGCATACAATAAATTTATATATTATTTATATATCTTATTATTTAACAAATTTCTTTAATTTATAATCATTATGTATATATATATATATTATATATTAATATATCATATATTAATTATATTTAATAATAATTAATATTATATAATATATATATATATATTATATATATATTAATATTAATTAATATAAATATATAAAATATATATATATATATAATATTATATTATAAATAATATATATAATTATATATAATATTATTAATATTTATTATATTATATATATTAAAATATATATATATATATATATATAATATATAATATATATATATATATATTATAATATATTATACTATATATAATATATATATATATATATTAATATTATTATAATATTAAATATATATATTATATATATATAATTAATATATATATATATATATATAATATATATATAATATAATATATATTTTAATATATATATATATAAATATATTATAATCTATATATTAGTACTATAAAATCTATATATATAATATAGTATAATAATATATTATATATTAATTATAATATACTTATAAAATAAGTACAAATTTAGTTATTTATTTTATTATTCCACTATTTTTCCTAGTATTTTTTGAAATAAGTAAGAATTCCTCTTTTTAAAACGTTATTTTCATATTTATTAATCTATTGGGTACGACAACAATTCATGCTTAGACAAACAACAATTCAAACAACATTTATTCTAACTAACACAACCATCATACCAACGCCCAGCGAAGCGAGTCGAGAGCATTACAACTCACATCAGCTATCTTACACCATCAACCACTATTATCATTACATCATACACACAACACATATCTATATCTAACCAACAAACATCAACAATCAACCATTCAAACTACAATCTAGACGATATCATTTAACATATCAACTAAATAACATAACGACACTAAACCTACCCATATTCATCCCATCACACATACCGCTTTGTATACAGTATCACACACAATAAAACTCAATCACAACAAAACGATACTGATCACACCACAATCTAATCCAGACGATCCACTGACAAGGTAAGATCAACAAGAGAGTCAAACGTCGAAGTACATGTCTTTCTTTTCGATTCGTTACCAAGCACTTTTATTAGTGAGCAACACATTTATTTTCTCGCTATCTCTCTAATATATATATCTTTTGAAGTGTAACATGAATTTTCAATAAAAAAAAATAATAATCTTTTTGTAATCTACATTTCCGTTATTTTTTTTTTGGTGTGTGTGAGAATAACCAAATCATTTTAATGGCCACTACCAACTTCACTTATTGGGACACCCCTCATTTTCATTTTTTGTCAAATTTCTCATTATAAGTCACCACGCAGCCACATTTGAATATAATTAATTGGAGAGTCTGTTTGCTAGCGCTTATATTGCGTTAATATGGGCAGACCACGCTTGTATGTGGTTCAGATGCATGGTAAGTTGCGCCAGAGCGCCGAACTAACAGCGCACAGACCAGAGGTCGTACGTTGCGTAATCATGTTTCTGCTAATGTTTCTCTCTTCACATATTTTATTTAGCTTGCTTGTTACACTTAAAGTTTTTTAGTTTCATCTCGCACACGACCAACACTACTTATTGACGCAACAACTTTATTCCTTTTTTTTTCTAAGCACTACCCTTACTCCAATACCCACCTAACAAACACCTACCCTCAAAACAACAAATTCAACCAACACACACCACACACACACTCACGCCACAACTCGGGTCATGGACTCACGACTTCCCCCGCCCTTTCGTACTTCTCTTTTACCGGGACCACAAAAAATGGAGACTACAACAGCTTAACCCGTCTTTAAACCTGTTCGAGTAACTAACACAATAAAACACAGAAATCAAGCAATAGTCTGATTCATAATATTAAATAAAAACCCCCCCCCCCAGGGTTTCAAAAAAAATACTATTCTGTTCTCGTATACACCTTATACCAGCTCATGACATACAAGATAACACATAGAGATATACGTAACACACCAAGACCGACTACCACAATTTAGACTAGATCTGCACGATGTGTAAGAGAATTCGATTAAGGATTTAGTTCTTATACGTAATTTTTTCATATGACACACATTTTTAATATACGACAGATTATTCACGAAACCTTTTAAAGCATATTCTATAGTTAAATGATAATAAAGAGTAAAATGAAAAATATAATCAAATAACGCGTAGATAATGACTGCAATAATGTCCATTACATTACAATCAATTACAGAAACAAATTAAAATTTAAAATAATTAAAGGAGTGTTGAATAAATAATTTAAATTAATAATAATTAATTACAAATTATTAACTATATTAATTAATAATAAAATGATTAAAAGTATTAATATTATAAATATAAAATCTAATAAAATATAAAATAATTTAATTAATAATTAAATTAATTTATTATTATAATAACAATTTTTTAAATTATAACTAATAATATATTAATTTTTGTTCTACTCAAAATAACTCTGGTAAAAGTCAAAAGCATATCAAATTTCCCGGAGATATGAGAATATCACCTACTATGTATATATCTATTATAATCCTTTTGACATGTAATCGCAATGTAATACTAATCCTCTCGGACTATTTTTTCAAGTGGAATTTCCTTACATTTTTCAATATATCCTCTTAAAATCCTCCTTTTAGGCTGATACTATCAATGAGGTGCATAGCATAAAGAGATTGATTCTAAAATTCGACGATCAGAAGGAGAGTAAAGAGTATTATTAAATGAACAAAATATAAATAATCGTGAAATTCCCCGTATCCTAACGCTAAAAAGAAATAACTGGCTTATTGAGAGATAAAAGGAAATTTAGTGATAATCGATAGAAATACAGGTGAAAGATTGAGAATTTCCATATACACAGAAGAGTGGCTTGGTATAGTAGAGACATATATATACAAATATCAGACCTTAAAACTTAGTTAGAAAATATACTTATTTATACCACTCAAAACTCAGGTGAAAAGTTCTTCTACACACAAGTGACTTGAGAGATGAAGAGAGGATGAGTAAGAGAGAGAGAGAGAGAAGAGAGATGAAGAGAGTAAGAGTAAGAGTAGAAGAAGAGAGATAGAGAGAGTTTATAATTTATCATTTTCACATGCATTAACCTAGATGATATCGTATTGAAATGGAAAGTAATAAAATTGACAAGATTATAATAACTAAAAACGAAGATTTATTAAGAAAGTAATGCCGTTTAAAAGAGAGTTTAAACACTCTGATCCGCCATCACACAACCCACGATACACAATACGAGAGAAAAAATTACATTAATCCACGATTGACGACAAAAATCAATAAAGCTCGAGCGAAAAGGCTGAACTCGAAACGCACCACTCATTTAGACTGCAAGGAGGCGCAGCGGGGTGAGGACTTTCAGAAAATTAGAGCGCCTCTGTAAACATACATATAGCAGAAGGGAGGAAACCCCTATAAGCAACCGGATCCGAGCAACATAAGAGAGCTAAGCCTTACATCACACCACGACGAATGACTCATTTTAGTCAAATATACAAATAATTAAACACCACTTTATACAACTCAACGCTATGATTACAACACATCATTCTATACCACGCTTTCAACGCACACACGATTATCAAAGAGACTCTACCTCCTAACTCGAACAGATCTTTTATCATTACCCATTACACCTACAATCACACCACAATAAAACACCATGATATTTTAATCCTAATTAATACACCACTAACAAATCGGTCGCCAGACCAGCCAATTCGGAGAGCTTCCAATTTCACAATTGCCTTACTCCTCCTGCTATTTCGTATGTAAACTCTTTCCTCCTCAAGTTCCTTCCGCAATCACCTGGTCTCATTTTCACTTCCATTTGTCATCCTAAATTTTCGAGTGCTCGGGGTACCTCCTTCGGAGAGATCGTTAGCTCAAGAATATATTATGCCACTGGCCTACATGCCCAGGAACCTTTGGCGAGTGGCTGCCTAAACTTTCGAGACTGGCTGAGAGCTCATGAAACTGAGTCGGGCCACATGCAGATTGTAATTGGAATTGACTCACTTCTCTTTTGATGACGTTCTTGCATTTTTTTCTTCGGATCGTGAGATATTGACTGAGCTGTTATCCATGTGTCCAGCTTTTGAATTAGACCGTCATAACATTAATTGACCGCGGACAAAGTGGCTGAGATGCGATCTAGGTCAACCCTAATGGAGAGTAGCGCATACCATTCATACTCGGCGAGGTAAGGAGGCCGATCGTACGAGTTGTTCTGTAATTTTAGTTGTCATATCCTGTTTTCATCAATGGATCACTAAACTAGAAGTATATCAGAACACATTGGGTACTGAACTGCGACTAGGCTCTACTATGAGTCGTGCTTTACGTGGAAGTCGGCCCAATTGACTCTGAGAGAGAAGAGAATAGTCGATATGAGAGAGAAGATGGGATGGCGCAGAGACATGTGCGCAGAAGAAGCACCGTAGGAGTAGGACCGACCAGCTAGATTGAGAGATGATTCAAGAGCACTGAGCATGCACGCACGACTGAGCCTAAGGATAGCCGCACGGAAGAGAAATGAGTGTCGTCAAGCGAATTCCACTCCGGCAATGATTCTATCAGATATCAAAGATACCGGATCTATTAGGCTGACTTACATAGTATTATGCCTCTTATAACTGCCCAGACATCCTAGTGTATTCAAAGTTCACCTTTTCTTCAAGTTCTATTTCGCTTCCATGAGTAACCAAAAAATCTTTGCTGTGTCTAAATCCTTACTTTCGGATTCTACGCCTTTCTGACCATTTTGCAACATAAATGAGGTAGCTATGTATGAGGAAATCAGTTTCTTCCGGAGCGGTGTCATCCTGTTTCTCAATAATCTTCTCATTGATTAGGTTGCCACTATAACCGTCACCCTATTCTTCAACTTTTCGGGCCCTTACCGCTCTAAACTCCTCTCTGTTAACGCTCACCACATTCCTGTTCTAAAAGATCAACCCTCAGGCATGCGATTTCCGAGTAGTTATCTTCACCCTCTAGCTCTTAACACCTCTGCGGTTCTACCCCCCCACCTCGAAGCGTCATAATGAGCCAGATCCTGCCACTCATTTTCCCGCGTCACAATAATTCCATTAAAGCTACCTTATTTTCGCACGGTACACTGGTGACAGGCACATAAGCACTACCCAGAAAACGTAGGGTCCTGAGGAGGGCGTTGAATCTCACCTGGCTCACTTCTGCCCTGCCTTCTGGCGCGCCTATCCGCGGTTCCACCAGCAACACTCGGATGTGCCGCCGTCCTGCCCACAGTGCGCTCCCGTGCCGGTAGCTGAAATCACTATTCCGCGTCAGTATATAGCTCCTCTAGCTCCGCCCCGCGTGCTCAGCCTCTCGCAGAACCGATATTATCCCCTGTCTTCGTCGCTAGCGAAACAAATGTAAGCATAACATTTTCACAAGCACAACCTGTTCCAAACGAGTAAATTTTGGTTCTTTTCACGAACCATTAAGCTTTTGTTATCATCATCTACTCCATAACATACAAATATTTCTTATCAAAATCTATACCTTACTCTGACCTATAAAACAGTACATTACGCAAACATACTCTTTCATAAACTTCAATAAAGTATTGGTCTCGAATAGTAACATCTTAAGGTGACAGCCAGAAAGTGAAGATTTGTGTGAATATTTATAAACCTCAGCTATTATCTTTTCCACTTGCATAAATCTTTTGCTTATTCCCTGGGCGTGAGGGTCACCAATTATTAATATTGACTAATTATTTAATTCTGTCTTAATTTTCAGGTGTGCTTTTTATAACTTTTTTTATTTTATGAGAAATTGTATAAATAATTAATTATATTCTCTCATTTTGTTCACTAACAGAAAACAAGCAGACTCTTTTCGCATATATCACATTTCCGAATGCAAATAACACCAAGTGTGTCAGAACATATTGAAAGTCGTTAATATAAACAAACATATCATTCACTGAGGGTCCACCGCATAAGACACTGTCAGCGTGAATAGAAATCCAGTTAAATGCACTACACCGTGTTGCCTAGCAACAAAGGAGTGCATATGTTTAGTTTTTATCTAAACTGTTCTCTCTCTTATTCCGGCTTTTAAGATATATATCTTCATCCCTGGCTTGATCCCTTGATTGCTTATCTCACTGTGGCTTAACTCCATATTTATTAACTATTTGTTCTCTTTTATTACCGGTCGTTTTTTACTATTTTGAGTTTTTGTTATTTCATGTTATATGAAGAATTATTATCTATCTCTTATTATTATTCTATTTTATCGGTCGTTCTATAGCAGCTGATGTAGACGGCTACCGTTCATCCTTTATTCTCCACCTTTCATTACTTATTTCATTTTGAAAGATGTCCCACCCAACAGCAAATGGCTCAAGCTAGGGTTTCCTACCTTGGAGCATCTAACCTTTCTCAAATCTCTAATTGGAGCATTAAGAATATGATTGTTTTCAATGATTCAAAAACGCAATTCCTTTATCTCACTATTTGAAATTATCTTCCACACAACTACAGAATAATTTTCGAATACACCCGACTCTAACCTTCGTCAGTCCTTAATATTGTTGGTGTTTTATTCCTTATGATTATAATTGGAAGGATCATGTTATTTCTCTTTCTAAACAAGCTTCAATGAGGTTGGGATGTTATTAGAGGACTTTAGGACTTCGGAATATCTTCATGCCACCCCAGTTGCTTGCTCTTTATAGGAATTTAGTTAGTCCTTGGTTTGGAGAATGCCTCACATATCTGAGGAGGTTTCACTCACACAGTACTCCTTGAAAAGTTTTTTTTTATATTTCTTTTCGTTTTTTCAACTGTTCTCACAAACTGTCCAGTCTTTTTATGTCCATCAAATTGTTGCATCACTGTCATTATGCTACCACTATTACAACAGACATTGATCTTCTAAACTCTCCAGTCACATACTTCCTCCATTGAGAAGGACTCGTGCCACACGTCTTGCAAAACAATCTCACCTTTCTCTGTTCGACTCTCTGACCCTAGACTTGACCGCTATAATCAATCTTACAAGTTCATTTTAAATTCTAAATATTTATTCCATTATTACATTATTTACTAAAATAGTTTATTCTAATAAACTATCTTTCTTTCTATATTTTCATATTTTTTTAAATATTATATGTACTTCTCTGACTCTGGTAAAGTCTACACATTTAATATTAACTTAACCTATCATTGCATATAAAGTCTGGAATACACTTCTTTTATCTATTTTCTTAACTAACTTTGACTTGCACAATTTCAAACGCAATGTATCGGGGAATTTCGGTCTTTGAATTGGATCTAGCTTTGGAATTTCACCTAATTCTGCTGAAATTTGATAGGCCTCCGACTTTTGCATACCAGAGGGCACAAACATATTATATATATATATATATATATATATATATATATATAATTATAACCACACCCCGTACATCTGACCGGTAAATATAAAAATACATAGCACTACTCAACGTTACCTTTTATCTTTATCTCATTTTATAAACTCACCATAGAAGACTGTTAAAACACTTATCGATCTAGCTTTACAAATAAAACTTACAAAAAGAATTTATTATTATACTGTAATTATAACTTTTTTTTTTTATAATTTTTTTTAAAACCTATCAAGTTTTTAAAAATAATTTTTACTAAAATTTATGAAATTTTTTTAAAAACTTTCGGGTTTTTTAATTATTCTTTACATCATGATATTAACTACTTATATCAACAACAATATACACTATGACACTTATATACCACTATCACTTACAACCCAGCTACATAAGACACTTACACTTAGAATAACTCACACTATCATATATTAATTATCAGAACTGACAAGAATACAACCACCACATCACTACCATCACACATCTAAAACTAAGTGAAATCGAATCTTAGTAAAAAATTTTGATTCAACACCCTATATAATACTCCCCAGTAGCCCAAAACACACAACCTCACACAATCACCACCCCCAACAATCACCCACCTGTTTAAACAATATACTAAGTTCTTTTGATTATGAACATAAAACGTAATAAATTATTAACAACATTTACTGATAATTTTTCTGATATCCATTTTATTTTACTCTTGAATTATTTTTGTATGTTTATTAATTATTTCATATAAGTTTGATAATAATATCTAATAACAATAAATATTATTAAATCTTTTGTAATCAAGACAGATATTCTGTATTCTGTATCGAGTTACATATATTATACCTGGTTCATATATGAAACTTATTCAGTATTGCTTATAAAATTTTACATTGAAGGAACCTGTTAAAGAAATAAACCTTTACCTAAAAATATTTAATGAAATTTTAATTAAGAAAAATCATATTATAAAGCGTTTAAGTACATTTAGTAAACGTGCGTTCAGGTTCATCCCTATTAACAGTTTCCTTACTACACTTGAGAACTTTTACACCAGAAAAAATATTTGTATAGAATAATCTACAACGTTTGGGTTTCTAATTAGAATAGCACACAGCACGCTTCTTTAACGATCAATATCTTTAAGTCTATCCATGTTATACATAAAGAGTAATACATCTAAGGTGGTAAGTAAATACGTAAGACTGGTCAAGACACATACGATATAACTATTACTTTCTTGTTTTAGCTGTAATATACGGATTTCGAAGTATTTTTTAAATTAAAAATCATGAAGTACCTTATGTATGTAGCTCTTAAATTTCATAAATTGACACTTAGCTCATATAGAGTAGCAACTTTAACTATTATGAAAGATTTGAGTCCGAGGAGAGAGAGAGACATAATATATTAAAAATACCATTTCGAGGTTTTTTTATATATACAAACACAATGACATTAAAATTTTGAAATTTTTCTTTAAAGTATATGAGATTGTAGGGTAATTATCTTCACGTGTCAATCACGTTTGTAACAAAAAACCTCCACACCCAACGGAGAAAACCCTAACCAACTAAGAAAATATAGTCTTTTTGGAGCTGACAACTTTCCTTACTCGAGGAGAATATAACGGAAACTGGATTCGTTTACTTATTGTCTTTTAGGTAGCCGCGATTCCTCGAAATAAAACATTTTGTTCCGAGTTAATATAAACTTTATTTCCTTCTCAGTTGGGACCTCAATTTTAGGATAAATCTCTCAGTTTTTTGATCTCGTTACCACCCGAGGTATTAGGCTATAATTGATCTGCTCGAATTGTTCTTTGAAATGTTGAATGTGCCTTCAAAAAAGGTTAATTTACCCACATAAACCAATCTTGTCGACCAAAAGAGTCCGAAAAATCCTTTGGATTATACAAAGTATTGATTAATTATTATATTTTAATAATATTATTATATAATATTCCACCATAAAATCCTGGAAACCTCTTTCTGGATCTCCGGTCTAACCAAAAACATTATCTTACTGAGCCTGAGCTATTCCACCTTCCCAGGGTTATCCCGCGGTCCCTACATGAATTTATAAAAATGATTTAATTCACATTGATTCATAACAAACTGTTTGAAAAAATCTTATTATATCTATCTTTATCTGAAAATTTAGCCATCAATAAATAACATTGAGTGAGTTGATGGTGTGTGCGAAGTAAAGTGGATAGAGGGTGTGTGTAGAGTTTGACTGCAGTGTTATGAGGAGCTGTATCGTGTAGCGTTGAATATTTATGTATAATTTATTAAATATTCTTGTTTAAAAATGACCATTTTAGGCTTTGAAAGTGCAGTTTTCTCTTCTAAATTTTCTTTCTGTGCACACAAACTGAACCTGATCACTTACAAAATTTAAAATGTGAGAAGTATGAAGTAATAGTATAGGCTGGAGGGTAATAAATATACTATATATATTATAGAATAATACTTGCTAATTATACATTTAGAGTAGTCAAGATTATATGAAGAGTATGATAAGTGAAGTTGATGTTAGTAGCCTACTTGTATGGTGTAATTATAAGAAGGTAAAGAAGGTAAATTTTATATTGAGGAAAGAAATATTATATAGAGTGAGTCATTACTAGTAAGATGAAGGTAACGGTAATAATACTTATAAGGTGAGTTAGTATATAACGATGAATATATTAGTTGAAAGAACTGTAGTAAATCTGCTGTGAGTAGATGATAATTACTGTAGAAATGATCATGATAAACTATAGGAGAGAAATGAGAATAGTGATTTAGTAAAAGATAAAATTGGTAAATGACTGTATGTATACCAAAGCTTTTATGGAAAGGTTATAATATTATTATATATAAATAGTGTTGTAATAATAAAAAACATAAATATTATAACTATATATAAGGCCCTACGATTAACAGGAGAAAGTATACATGAAAATAATGAGCCACCATGAAACTTCGATCTGCAAATAGAGACATAATCAGTTAAGTGAATAATTAAAATTATAAGGTATAGGATAATTAGTAATTATCGAGGTGTTTGATTATATGAAGAAGATATATAATATGTGTGGTAGTTATTATATTTTAGTATGATGTATTTGAGTCAGATAAAATAGTATATAGCGTATAAGTATGGCGCTCGACGCTGTGAGTGGGCTTAAGAAGTAAGAGAAGTATGAGGACGTTGGGACTCAACCTGTGTTAGCCTCTGAATCAGAAGAACACCAGGGTGCACTTTAGATACTCGGTCCAGACCTTCACGACCTCGAATGCGTTGGGAGATAAAGATCATTCATCATCTTAACTGAATAATATCAAATATTTGAGAAAATGTAAGAGAGAAAAGAGTGCAATATCAAAAGGCTCTTGTTACCTAAATAAAGCTTTATTCTTACAATTTAACGTTATTCCAACTTGATGGTATTATAATAGGTAATGATGATATTTAGACTGATCCATGTAACTTACATAACAGTGTTAGAAGATTATATATAATATTACTTTAATTCAGACTTTAAGCCATTGTGGAAGTAAATCTTCAATGATAAAGTATTATCATTTAAATGTTAACTTTTATTATAACGATTAATTATTATATTAGTCCATGAAACTTTATTTATAAATACAATTTAATATAATATAATTCCATGAACATATAAATATAGTTAATATCTTGATTTGATGATTAGCTTTTATTATGTCCAAAGATTCTTTCCTTATTATGGTTTTATTTAAAAATTAACATTAATTATGATATATTAGGTAATACGTAATGGTAGTTTAAAATGATATAAGAATTAGACGGAATTGAGTATATTTAATTATAAGGTTAAAGCACGGAGTAGATAGTAGTTATAGAATGAATAATGTGATTTAAATAATAACGTGAAAAAAATACGAGTGATAACTTCCTCAACTTACTCTAGTAATAGTATATATCCGGGCAATGAATTTATTGGTTATAAGATGCGATAATACGAATCTTGAAGAGAAGTTTATAGGAGAGCATTGGAAGATAATTGGAGGTAATTTGGCTAAGGTATATTAATTATAGTATATAGTAAATATATAAGATATAGATGTGATATTATTGATAGTCATACGTAAGATAATAGTTATGTATATAATTGAGGTTTTAGTAATTATAATGAGGACATAGATATATACCACTTATAGATTATGTGAACTGTTTGGGAACTAATATGTTCTTTGGAAATATTATGTCAACTGAGATAGTATGCTCAAACTGGCTGGAGACACTATTTAGGGTAGCGCATGAGTATTTTATGAGCTATCCTATTATTTTTTTTATGGGTAAGATGAGTATATTACAGCTATGATAAAGAATTACGTGTACCTACACCTTGTTGAAAGGGGCAGTATTGCGCTGAGAGTATATGAAAAGGAAACCCTGGCTAGATACCCATTGGCAAAGCCAAGATGTAGTGGAACATATACAGTTAACAATAATGCCCACCGAGACGCATCCCAACTATAGATTGTTGATATATCCGGATTCCCCGGATGAGGACTATACCGCCTTGTTGGGATGATTGGTGCTTTACTGTATTCAAAATGATCAGACGCTCCTTTTTGAGGCATCCTGGATGTAAATCTGAAAGAGAGAACTTCCTTCACGTCAAGGCTAGTAGCAGCCGAAACAGATAACGCTCATGAATATCAGGCCATGTGGGGTTACTAGTCTAGAAGATGAAAATGTGTGTCTGTTTCTGAGGGTAGATCTTATTTGCTCTTTTTTTTACCATTAGCTGGTGAAATTACTACTACTGCCTTTTAGCAGCATTTCATTTGTATCTGGACCTAGAAAAAGTTGCTATTGACATGCATAATCGGTGTTCACAGTCATTTGAAAATCATTAATCTCATTCTCCAACATGAGTGTTCTGTCAATCTTTGAACCGTCGTTACTTTTATAGCAGCATTTAGACAGCTCTCATCGTTGCTACTAGTATGAAACAACTCGCTGATAGTAGAACAAATACGAATTTTTTTGAGCTAATAGTCTAGGTTACCTCTTCAAAAGAAATAGTCATTGAGTATGATATATAAGATATTACAAATAAATACGTGTGACTAATATATGGTCATTCACCCTATGTCAGGCTATGTCAGACGTATCTGTAATTTGAGTTCAGCTAGAGACGTACACGTAATTGAAGGATGCTTGAGATAATATTGAAATTTCTATACAAACTGACAGGACATGACATTCACATATGCATGAGTGATGAACTACTAATGAGCTCTGGGATGTCTGTAAATGGTCGTGTGCATAGATAAAGAAAATAAGAATTGAGGAGAGAGACCCAATATATTTAATGATGTCTAGTAACTATTGAGTGGATCTCTATTGAGATCTTAATATAGTCGATCGAAACGACTATGAACTGCAGGTCAGATAAACTTAGGTTTGGTTAGGCGGAAGTAGGGAGAAAAATAATAGCGCGGAGAGATGTAATGTGGGGATGTAAGTTTCGGCGTGGCGTCATGGCAACCAGTACCTGGACTTCTCTGAATAGAACACCACAGATGATTTCAAGGCTCTACGTACAAAAAAGCGATTTGAGACAAAATGGCTGGTAGAAGGATTATGAGATAAAACTTCGTAACAATATTGACACACGAAGGCGATGAAGATTATATATCTATCGCACATAATGTCATGGCCTTTGTATTTACCGGGCATATTCGGTGTGAATGAAGGTATTTTTGTGAGTGACGCTAATTGGTTTAGGTTCAAGTAGAAAATCTTTACCCCCACGCGTTATCATTCTCTTATAAAATTGGATACTTTCTGAAACCTACATAGTTCCGGGAAACCAGTAGGTTTCATTGCTCCCAACATAACTTCTAATAATGTTTATGGAGTGTTATGCACGCCAAATATCATTGATAAAAATGAGGATGCATCAACTGAAACATACACATGACACTGGACACTAATTTTAAAGACAATGTGAGACATCTGCGTAAATAGCATTCGTCCAGCATATTACTCCTTGCAGCTCCGAAAGTTAACATATAGGTGGGGTTGGGCAATTTCA
Source organism: Trachelipus rathkii (assembly GCA_015478945.1). NCBI lineage: Eukaryota > Metazoa > Arthropoda > Malacostraca > Isopoda > Trachelipodidae > Trachelipus > Trachelipus rathkii. Next base: position 20,449 of record JABUQX010073277.1, read on the forward strand.
TTACTAGAGACCACATTATTGGAACGGTCAATAGTTTCTTCACACATAACTTCCACACAGGTTTTTATAGGAAAGGATTCTCCACATTTTGTTCCTTAATGGGTATAAGGAAGGTACAGAAAACAAAAGCGCGATTTTTCTAAGCACTTACCTACAGAGAACTTTTTTGTCGCCCCCTCATGCTTCATCTTAAAAATCAATCAATATACTACATAACTTTTGGCCTTCTGTGACAAAATGAGTAGTTTCAAATACGTTTGCATTTATTTGATTCTAATCTTCAAACAATTTATAAAAAAACACTTAGAAAAAGGCCCAAAAAAATAAAAATTTTTGGAATAAGTAATAAAGACCAATTAAAGCAGGGATATATATATACTAATTAAAATGCATGAAAATAAGCCGTTGTTTATATATATATAACTATATATATATAATACTATATATATATTTATATATATATAATATATATATAATATATATATATATATATATATATTATAAATATATTATATTATATATATATAATAAATATATATATATATATATATAATATATATATATTAATATATATATATACCAATCTTTATAATTCGAGAGAAAAGGAGCTGGAGCGCTGTTATACTACGTTCACGATATTGACTCGGGAGAGAGTCATTTAACCACGTAATTACAATTATTAATAGAAACGAATCCTGAGATTACTTTTACTTCAAATATTTTATGTAAGTTTAAAGAATAAAATCTCTTATATTATATTATATTATTTTATTGCTAGTAAAATTATTATCATATTTAAAAAAATATTAGGGTTATTATGGCCTTCTGACACGGCTTTAGTGTAGTAACTACAGAAGGAAATCAGGGATAAGATTAGTGATTAAAGATTATGATTAGATTAAGATTACGCTAAGTATTGAAATACGCTGCGAAATTATTTCTTTTCAATCTTGAGCTTGATTAAATATGTGATCCCCGCTTCTCTGCCAATAAAGAGCTCGGGAACATGAAAATTTAGTAAATAGAACTCGGTTTAACCAACATACTCTAATAACTTAATATTTATAACAAATCAATTTAAATGCGAAAGTCTAAATATAAAAATAGTATATGCTCATAAATGTGATATAGAAGATGTACATTTCGATACATATATTAGAACATAATAAGATGCATATCAAATACAAAATAATATATAATATATAACATAAAAATTGAGATTAGACACCAATATTAATAGTATTTAGAATTAACATAATTATAAAATAATAAATAAAAATAAATATAACTCATTTCTCTAATTCAATACAATAAACTTAATTCAGAAAATTAACGATGTGAAAACTTAAACGTTTAACATTATAAACAATATTTAGTTGTAGTAAATAACAAAAATATCTTATATGAAAATATTATTTTACAATATTAGAGAGAAAGGGGTAACTTATAGTTGTCAATAAACCACATGTGTGCCTATGAAGCCCCAAAATAATGTTAAAAATATGAAGAGATAAGAAGTCATAAAATCTTGGTTTATATAAAAGAATTAAGCTAAATAAAATAGATATTGAAATTGATATTATAATACAATTAGAAAAATACATAATATTAAGCAAATAATAACACTCAGTGTAAATAATAATATCAATTAATAATAATTATAAATATAAATAGATGACTAATTTAACAAATGATGAAATAGATAATCAATACAGTATAATTGATAAAAATTAATTATAAATATATAGAATAATAACCAGCAAATATAAATAAACTATATAATAATTCAAATATATTAAATAAATAAAAAAATAATTAAAATTATAATAATATTAATAATAATAATAAAATAATAAATATATATATAAATAAATAATTTAATAATAATAATATAAGTAATAATGAATGATGGAGATTGAAAATGAAAAATGCTTATTTCAGTTATAATAACACAAGAAAGAACAATTTATAGTTAACGACTGGTATTGTACCAAGTTATTATATTTGGTATGATAAATTACAAAACTTAATGGTACCAACTACATCTAAATTTAAATAATAATAAATAAAATGAGCGATTATAATAATAATATAATATATAATAATATAGAATATAAAATTTTATAATATTATAGACAAAGGATATAAAAAATTAACTATATAATAATGAAAAAAGAATATAAAAACTGAATTGTCAATACTTAAGCAATAAAATTTCATGTTTACAAATCAAAGAAAACTTTAAATAGCAATAACTCAAATACAACGAGTATATATATAAAGTGTGAACTTTAAACATGAAAATGGTCATCATATTATATATGAATAATATAACACTATATATATTATATATAATATATATATCAAATTAATATATTCAGATAAAACTTACACTGTACTATAAATAATATTATATAGTATAGTATATATATATATATATTAATAGATAGAAATTAATATATATATATATATTACAGATAAGAAACAATTAGGCGCTATCACAGGGCGTATACTGATTTATCTCGTGCGTAAATAATGTGTACATAATTGGAAGTTAGGTAGTCTGGCTGGTTTGTTTTTTGTAAACAAATTAACCACTTTTGTTATTATTGTTTATTTATTATTTATCAGAAATTCTAAAAATGCATGCTTGGCAGGCCTCGGACATGATTATGATCGCCGTAAACGACCTTTATAAACATTTTCGGCGAAAATTATAAAATATAATCGTAAGGTATCATTGGATATTTCTATTTGATTTTAAAATAGAGATGAGTAGTAGGTCTCAGAATAGATTATGTATTATAGCAAAACTGTAAATTTGAATTTGGCTCCTGTGACCGATAATACGAAAAAAGATGAATACGGCACGTTGTGAAAAATTGATAGGTAATTGAATTGTATAAAGTTATTCGTGGAAGTGAGAACAGGGAAGCCAGAAGAGAGAAGGAGTTACAATTCTGATGAGTAGACTAGTGGGTACAGAGAGCCTAATGGTAGATTATTTTAGTGAGGAAAGTACAAGAAATGAATTGTAAAAATTAAATTTGAAAAGGTCGATAGTGTATCACTGGTTCGTGGACATAGTGTTTTTCTAGAATCTGAGTAAGTTCAAAGCAAAGTGAAATTTTCTGATACGATCACTGAGATAATGTTTATTGTGATGGGTGTGAGAAAGAATTCTAGAGTTATTTCGTGTGATTGGTGACTATATGGCTGTAATAGGTGTCATATAAATCGGATGGAGTACAGATGGCTTTGGCACGAAAAATGAGCAATTTGGTACACAGCGCACTGATAGATTTTACTGGGAGAGAGTAAATGTTGAATGTAACGACTTTCTTTAAAAATACAGAGTACTCATATGTATAACTAGAGTTGGGTAAGAGTAGAGGTGGTACGGAAGTGAAAAGGGTATTAATATTAGATTTCTGTGTTTGTGAAAGAAGGAGATGGTAAGTATGTTAATGTTTACAGCAGTGGGGGACTTAAAACGAGAAGGTTTCGTGTGATTATTGTCAAATTATGTTGTCTTTATTTAAAATTTAGTTAGTGGGGGCTGGGATGGTCTATCACTGCAGCAAGTGTAAAAGTGTAAGAATTAAGAATTGCTAAGGAAATTCATTCAAAGTCAATAAGTTTATACGATTTACAACGAGCTTTGCCTCAAATAACATTAGATATAGAAATGATGACACATTTTGAACCTGAACCCAGAACTGAAGCTAAATGGAAGAAGCCGTTTTGGTTAGAGTAAGAATAAAAAGTATGTGAATGGCTAAACAAGTAAAAGAAGAATGTAACAGTGATCGGTGAGGAATGTGAGAGATTAATAACCCAAGGGTTAAAAAGTTATAATAAGAAGCGTGATAAAATGTATTAAAAAGGCCATGATGAGGTAAAAAAAAGATGCTTCGAATTATAAGGAGAAAAATATGCCACAAATTGGCAGGAAAGGTATTCTAAGTGCGGAGCAAATGCTAGTATGAAAAGACGATGAAATGGGACTTACCAAGGAAAGAAGCTCTTGCTGGAAGGAGCGAGAAAGGGTAAGAAACGGAATAGGCATCAGCTAGAATAGATGAAATAAAGAAGTAGAAGTACTTTCTACTTATAAATGGATGGAGGATGTGTGAGTGGGAGAAACTGAAAATTCGAAACTATGACAGAATGAAGAAATGAGTGCTCCAATGAAGTGGAGTCAATGTGTAAGAAGCGGAATGGTATGATTGCTCTGGTCAGCGATGAGGTCAAATAGTAAGGCAAGGAATCCTATATATATATATATATTAATATATATACTATAGTATATATATATAATATATGTATATACTTATATATATATATATATATAA
>JABUQX010073278.1:0-2500 GCA_015478945.1 Trachelipus rathkii
TAATAATATATTTATATTTAATAAATTATATATTTATAATTTATTATTATTTTATATTATATTAATATTAATATATATATTAATATTATTATTTATAATATTATAATATTATTATTAATTTATTAATAACTTATTTTTATTTATATTATATATATAATAATATTATATCTTAAATAATTATATTAATATATATTAATAATTTATTAATTTCTTATATATTTATTATATTAATATTTATATATTATATATATTATTATATTATTTTATTAATTAATTATAATATTATTTAATTATATTTATTTATTAATTTATATTAATTATTATTTTAAATTAATAATATTATTAATATTATATTATATTATATTAATAATATATTTATTTTTATAATTTAATATTAATTATTATATTATTATATTAATATTATATTTAAATTATATTTATTATATTATATTATATTTATATTATTATTATATTATTATTTAAATTTAATTTATATTATATATTATTATTATTAATATTATATTTTATTTATTTTTTATTTTTATTTTAATTTTATTTTATTTATCTATATTAATAATTATATTATTTATATAATTATTATTTATATTATTTTATTTATTTATTATATTAATTTATATTATATTATTTATATTATTATATTCTTTATAATTATATTATTTACAGTATATTATATTACATTATCATTATATTATTTATATTATATTTATTATGATTATATTATTTATATTATATTATATTATATTATTTATATTATATTTATATATTATATTATATTATATTTTTTTTATTTTATATTTATTATATTATATATATTATATTATATTTATATTATGTTATATATATATATAAATTTTTATTTATATTATATTTAGTTATATTATATTATATTTATTATAATTATATTATATTAATATTATATTATATTATATTATTTATATTATTTATAATCATATTAATATATATTATATAATATATATATTATATATATATATATATATATTTATATATATATATTATATTATATATATATATATATATATATATATTTTTATTATATATATATATTATATATATATTATATATATATGTATTATGTTATATATATATATATGTATTTATACTATATATATATTAATATATTATAATTATATATAGTATAAATTTATATATATATATATAATATATATATATTATATATATATTATAATATATATATATATATATATATTATATTATGATAAAATTATATATATCTATAATTAATAAAATAATATTCACTTGCCAAAAATAATATGAAAAATATAAAATATATAATTTTATTAACTTATCAAGTGAAATATTAATTAAATTATATTTATTTTTATATTTTTTTAACATTTTTAAAAATATTAGTTCAGATATAATACTAAAAATCATTATATTAAGTCGTTATTATATTTATTATATTATTTATATTATATTATTTTATTATAATTATTTATATTATATTATATTATATTTATTATATTATATTATATATTATTTATATTATATTATTTATATTATTTTATATTTTATATAATATTTTTATCATTATATTATATTATATTTATATTATTTATATTATATTTATTATATTTTTATATTATATTATATTATTTATATTTATTAATATTATTTTTATTATTTATTTTAAATTATGTTAAATAATTTTTGTATAGATAAATTATATTAATTATATATATTATTTATTTTATTATTTTTTATCATATTATATCATTTTATTATAATTTATTAACTTCTATTTTAGTGTATTAATTTGATTACTATTTTACTTTACTGTTATACATTATTGTATATTTAATTTTATTAATTATTATAATATATTATATTATATTTATTTATATTATATATATTATATTATATTATATTATATTATATATTATATAATATTATTTATTCTACATTTACATTAATTACATTCATTCTTACAATGCATATATTTATTATTATATAATATTATATTATATTATTTATTTATAATATTTATATTATATTATATATATTATATTATATATTATATTATTAAATTTATTCATTTATATTATATTATATTATATTTATTATATTATATTATATTATATTTATTTTTTATTATATTATTATATTATATTATATTTATTATATTATATTATATTTTTAGTTTATTTATATTATATTATATTATATTATATTAATTTGTTTTTATCAATAATTATATTTATTATATTTACTTTTTATTATATTATATTAATATTATTAATGTCGGCCAAACATTACCGGAAATTATATTATATTATATTAAATTATTTATATTATATTTAAATTATATTGTAAATGATTTATTTATTTAATATAATTTATTATATTATATAATATTATATTATGAAATATTATTTTATTATATTATATTATTTTATTTATATTTTAATTATATTATATATTTATATATTATATTATT
>JABUQX010073278.1:7500-12500 GCA_015478945.1 Trachelipus rathkii
CATTAGTATTAGGGGATTATAGGAATATAGTGTAGTAGTATTTGGTGTGAGGTAGATCAGTATAGCATCCTCCTTCTTCTATCTAACTCATTCTCTACTTCATTCATAGGTATCCAATGATTTAACTATTAACAGATCCTGTATAGAATCTATGAAACGTCTGGAGGCTATAGTAGTCGGATTGGCATTCTTTAACCCGTGTTTCTGAGGGATGTTGTGTACCTAAGTAGTGAGTTGGCGCCAGTCCTTATTAGTTCAATATTCTACCCTCTATTACTAAACCTTAATATAATTAATTATTTGCCGTATATGTTATCTCAGATAGTGTTAAGGTTTACCGCGCATTATGTATGCATGTGTAGCCGTGCATCCCGAAGAAATGCACGTGGGCTCAGGTCCGTTGCCTACCCTGTTGTACAAGGTCCTGTGTACAATATCTATTCAGTCCTTTATGCTTCTCCTACCAGGTCATTAAGTTATTCGTTCATTAGCAAATTGAAAATTAGCTGTTATATAAGAATCTTCTTCATTTGTACGTGCTTTCTATGTTCCTCTTAGGGAATAATCTTGTGTGAGTATAACGACTTCCTTCTCATCTATCAGATCATCAGTATGGCTTTCGTCGGTAGGTTAACTTAGGTGATCATACCATTCTATCTCACTGACTTATGATCTTCTGCTTTTAGGGACTATGGGAGTTTGTGTGGTTGAAGCTTGAATATCGGGGAAGCTTTCGATTGTTTGACACTCGTTACTGCTCTCTAGCTCCTTCTTCTTGGGAGTTTCCTATCTCTCTACCTGTGCGGTAGTATTCTTGATCAGTGATATATATTTTGACACTTGTCTTATATCATCGATGGAACCTGAACTGGCCTACAATGAATCCGGAGAGTGTTCTCTCGACGCATATTGGTCGAGCCTTAATCTCTGCTCGAGCGGCTTTTCCTACCCTGTTCAATTAGCGTGGTTGCTGTAGATCTTTTCTCACATACAATTACTTTTAAAATACAATAATGTCTACATGGTGACTGTTTTTGTATCAATAAATAATAATACCATATGTCTCAATAGCCTACCACGACTTTGGCATTATTCTTTCTCTTGTACTATGATCTTGCTCTAAACGGCTTAACTCTTCCTCAGCTCGCAGCATTGACTGAGAAGGTTACTGTACATGCTTAAGAATCTTACGCGTCGTGACTCGGCGCTAGTCTCTAATCCTATTTTACCCCTTTACTCATTTCATCTATAGTTTCACTTTTTGTGTGCAGAGTTCTAGGATAGTTGGAACTTCAATATTAGACTCTTCTACAATACTGCCCTTCCGCTGAGCCATCATTGTGACCTGGCTAGCTTCCCTGGGATGGGGATTTCCCGTGGGTTACAGCCAACTATTGTTTAATAGATCATATTTACATTCAAAACTTTAGTTTTTTTTATACATATTCGTCTTCTCTTATATATAATCCTTGACTCTCATATAAAAAAGCCCCCAAAACTGTCTCCTATCATTCCTTTCTACGGTCTCTTATCACGTACTACACCTGTTAGATCTCAGTAAATAATTACTAACATTATATTCTAAATAGTCGCTGGGATAAGTGTTCTGCAGCATAATAACTCAAATTTAATATTTAGGTTACTTTGGAATTACCTCTACATATTATATAACGGGATTGGCTAATGGTGTCTACAAAATTATAAGCTTATTGGAATTCTGTATCTATAGTCTAGCGGGATTTTATTTTTCCTCATGCATAAAAGTATTAACTCTTTAGTTTATGGATTCTAAGTTTATATTTACTCGTCCTTGATTTTTTGGAATATATACCGTTATCTCACATTATTACTGGCGGGATAACTCTACTACTCTCACTACCTTCTATTTGGATATATATATTATATAGGGTGATTGAGTCTATGCTTAAAGAGCCTAATATAAACTGTTACCCCTAACTTTCTAACTCCTGGTACCCTATCTAATATCTCTGTCAGACATGTATCAGTTGGCTCACTATCTCATTCAATTACACTTAATCAATATATCTATATATAGGTACTTATATACGGCAGATGTTTTCAGTAGGAAATATGATCTCTCTTATCCCAACACCATTTTTATATAATATCTGGCCCTCTAGTAATCTTAACATTTTCACACTCATCGCATGATATAGTGAGTTTTTGATTGTGAGAATTCAATTAGAAAAACTCCAGAATTAACGCTGTGTTTGTTGCTCTCCTTCTTTCTCGATTACTTTAACCGTTTATGTTGGAACTCCTTGCCATCAACTGTTTATTTATCCCTGCTCATGTATTTTTTATCCTTCCTCTATCTTTAAATCCTCTGTCTCTGCTAGTACCCTCAGCCTGTATAAAGATTTGCGTTTGGTTTTGGGCTCGTGGTTTCCCATATTCTATTTTATTATGTATCCTCCTTCTTGAAAGGTGACTGCTCATGAGTCAGGTGACAAACCCTGTCAAAAATAGATATATATATAATTATATTATATATATATTTATTATATATATATATTATATAATATGATATAATATAATTATGAGTATATATCTATATATATATATATTATAATGTTTTTATATAATATATTATATATTTATATATATATAATTTATTATTATATATATATATATTTATATTATATATATATTATTATATATTTTTATATATAATATATAGTTTTTATTTTATATTATTATATATATATTATATATATATATATATATATATATTATAATATTATTATATATATATATTATATATTATATATTATAAACGTGCTTTTATATTTTAAAAAATTTCATATTTCGATATTAATCCCAATTTTATTTTCAGCCCAAAAAAATTAATAAAAAATAATTAAAAATAAAAATAAATAAAAATTCTTTTACACCAGTTTTTTTTTTTATGATGGACACTTATTTTTAATGGTAATAAAAATTGCAACCGTTGCCTGCAGGAAAGAAGAAGAACGAATTAGAGAAGAGAAGAAGAACGAAGAAGAAGAAGAAGAAGAAGAAGAAAGAAGAGAAGAAAGATTAAGAAGAAGAAGAAGGAAGAAGAGAAGAAGAAGTAGAAGAAGAATTTTTTCTCGATAAATATTTTTTTTTTGAAGTAATTATGATATCTTTCGTCTGCTCTTTCGTACTTTTTAGGTTTTAAATGGACATAATTTTTTGGGAAAATTTTTTTTGGAGACGTGAGGACATCCAAGATGTTTGCTAGCGTCACTCTAACAAATGAGATAAGAATGGGCCCCTGTCAAAATTCTTTTGGTTCATTTTTCCTTTTGCTAACAACATTTTATTATTAATATATATTTATATATATATATATATATATATATATATATATTATATATATATATATATATATATATATATATATATTATATATATATATATTATTATATATATATATATATTTTATATATATATAATATATATATATATATATATTATCATTATATATTATATATATATATATATATATATATATATATCTATATTATTATCTATTATAATATTATATATATATATATTATATTATATATATATATATTATCTATATATATATATAAATATATATATATATATTATATAAACTATTTTCAACCCCATATAGATGGGAATTTCTGTCAAATGTGTAAAATTTACCTTCTGCCAAACATCCCTTTTCAAGCTTTTTTTCCTTTTAAATGCATTTCGACAAATCTGTCTATAACGCGTTTTTGTATTTTTGGGCTTGTGCTCTAAATGACAAACAGTCATACGCATTCTTCTTTATTTCGGCTTTATATTTTTTTATATTCTTTTGGTCATCGCTTCATATCTTTCCCTTGAACCTTTCTTTTAGCCTTATGATAAAACCTTTTCTGCTCGGGGTATATACTTTCTCTTTCGTTTCCTTAAGGGGATGACTTATCCTAAAATCCTTGTCTTGAAGCCGATATAGAATGTTTTTTTGATGAACACTAATTTATTATTAATTTTTTTTGGGAAACTAAAAAAAAAAAAATGTTTCGTTTTTTTTTTGGGGGGGGGGAGAGGGGAAATTTTTTTTTTTTTTGGGGCTTTACAAAATGGCATAATACTTTATAGTTCAAGGAATATTTCCAAATGCTTTTTCACTAAATACTTTCCTAATTTTGTTGTAGTAATAAATTTAATTTTAGACATTTATTTCAACTATATTTTCTTTTCTTTTTTTTTACTATCTCTCCAACTACGTTCCGCTATTTCCAGTAAAAAAATTCAATCACGTGTGACACCATACATATACAAAGCTTTTAAATAAAACGTCATGTCTGTTAAGGATTCTTATAATGCATTTAAAGTTGTTATATTAATATCTCGTTAATATTCAATGTTATTTGCGGTTTTTCTTAGCACTTCTTATTTTTTTCTTACATTAGGTCACAAAAAAATTCATTAATAAACGATACAGTTAAAATTTAAAGATAAAAAAAACTGTTAGTTTTTTTTTAATGAATTTTTTTTGTGATCTAATGTAAGAAAAAAATGAAGTGCTAGAAAACGCAAATAACATTTTGGAATATTATTTCTTTTTCCGCGGCAAAAAATATTTATTTTCATATATATATATATATATATATATATATATATCTATATATATATATCAGTTAATTATATATATATATTATATATATATATATATAATATTATATATATTATATATATATATATTATATATATATATATATATATATAGGGGTTCCAACCCTTCCATGGATTTAAATAATTACGGAGTTTCACAGTGATATCGAAGCAGGAGATAAGAAAACTGTTCCAGAGATGCCTTCTTTTCTGGGTAGGTGGATCGGAATAGTGGTAGAGCCTACTGCACATTGTCTAAGGCGACGCTGTTGTGATGGTTCGAGTCTGGCGCGAGTGAAATTTTATTCTTCTTTATTATTGCAAATTGTCGCAACCAGCATGTTGTGCCCATTTCGGCGTGG
>JABUQX010073278.1:25000-32500 GCA_015478945.1 Trachelipus rathkii
CTTGCCCATTTTTAGCAGTCTTACATATATGCACAAGAAATCTCCCTGAGCACATCTCGAGTATAGGTGAGTACATTATTGTTAAAACAGAGGAGGATGTCTCAAATCTTGTCACATATGCCTTCTAAAGAATACTAATCAAAAAATTTCTTATTTCGTATATCAGAGTCAGGGCTATTCAATACACACTAAGATACGCTTGGGAAATGAGTGCTAACCGCGATGAGAGGAATATGGCTTGTTCTCAATAGAGGCATAGGTACTTTGTCTTGGCTAGTATCATTTCTCCATCCTGCTTGAAACAGGTATTTGTGTACTTTCTTCTGGTGCTTATACTATTGAGATGAGTCCGACTAGTTCTCTTATTCACTTATCCTACAGGTAATTTGAAGGATTACTTAGTCCGTATCGTTCAGTCAGCATCATTAATGACAAATATGTATTCTGCGCTGATGAGACTTACGCACCAACTGCAGATTCAACGTTATTCCTATTCTGTTCACAATCATGCAGAGACTGCACGACCCAGGGCTCAAACATCCTACCAACAAATAGGTTTAACAACGGAGCTCAACTAAAGAAGACCATCCCTCTGGGACTGTTCGACGTACACAGCGAAATTACGGTCCCGCTCCTGCACCCGTTTTGGCAACACATCGGTCTCCATTATCAAGTATATCTGTGTCCAACCGCTAACCAAGACACACAGATAACTATTCTGCTCTCCTACCAACATTCTATGCGGATCATGCATAAAATTCTTCTTAGAACAGTTAAAACAACATCTACTGTTGAACTTGAAGTTACTCACTCTTTATTGCCAAAGTATGCTTCTCGCGTGGTCTTCACTAATCGCACAATTTCCTAGTCACGCAAATGGATTATCATCAACGTCTCCTGAGTCATATTCTCACCAAAGATATTCTGGTGGTCATAGGGGACATTCGATACTAACTGAGCACTTAAATGTACTCCAGTAGAACTAGTCTACAGTAAAGATGTACAGATGCTAATAGATTTTCCAACAATACCCGTGTTTAAGGTCGCGATTATCAGATCATATGATTCAGTGATAGAAATAATTATTCAGAATCACATTCTCCACATACTTATAACACTTACGAAAGATTTCATATTATATGCTCACTATGTGATAAAGGATATCAAAAGAATTACAAATCACATTCGGTATATAACGAGTTAAACGATCAAATATATATATGGTATTCATTAATCTTACCGTCCTCCTTCTTCACAACAAAGTAGCAAAAGATACATTTATTTATCTGCAAACCTTACACAAGAGAAATCTGATATCATTCTCACCTCAATTCACTCTACCTTCAAAGTGGTCATATACCAACTAATCAAATATAGGACTCAAATACTCCTCACTAAAAATACCATCCACTACAACCTATCAATAATAGATTACGACTCTCCACTTCAAATTCAATGACTCACTTCTACCTAAATATAGGTACGAATCTCTGGGCCTATTCACATTTAAAAAGATGGGCATAATCTATATTACTTTTATATTATATTAACCTGTATATATATATAAAGGTACAGTAACCTACACCATACTATATATATATATATATATAACCACCTAAATAGGTGCAACCCCCAAGGACTGGTAGTGATCAATAAATATTTATGACTACAACTTGGAATGGGAGAGATAAATATAAATATTTATATCCCACCCTTATAGCACATTAATTGTTGAACTATTATATAAAACACCTCATCACATCAATTCTACAAACCTAGAATAGTCCTCTTTACCTTAAGGCGCAACCGCGAACATATTAAAACAAGAAGAAGATCACCCCCTATAGGGTAATATCTACAAGTTGTTAACGTCTTCGGTGATATCAATTTCTCAAAGACGATTCCTGTTCTGGCTAATGAATTTGTGCGACACTCGCATATAAAAGGCGCCTGGTCCAGAATATGGCCGGGCGCCAAGTGGCGCGCAACATCTCGCTTTAATAACGATGCGGTGTACAATAAGCTCAGGTAGAGGCCTCAGACTCATACTATAGTAGTAATATTAACTCGGGAAACAATAGACTACACCCGTCACATAGCCCATACGATAGACGGTAGTGAGATCCTTCAGCTCATAATAACTGATGATTGCGACAATATATATATATAGCGGTGAAACCGTAGCTATGAAGACAGATAGTACATGTACCCAGTTATAGTAAAATTGTGGCAAAGACGAATACTATAACTCACTGATATATATATATTGATAATTAGTAGTGAAAATACTATTAGAATTCAAGGTGCGAGAGGCGTGGTTAGTTAACATAGTGAATATTGATAATAAAGTAAGAAAGAGATATCCTAAAATCACAATTGAAAGACTCGGTCAAAGACCTTCAACATTCCGGCAGTCGGAACTTGCGCATAACTCAACACGTCAGTACGAGAACATATTAGGTAAAGTAAGCATGTTAACAGCGATAGGAGTAGTTGGTAGCGAGGAGTCATGATGTTAATTCTATGATTAGTTACAAGTACAACGTGATTATTTGACACAAGCCTAAGTTACTACAACATACACACAAATCGTAACCATCCTAACAGCCCAGCAGCGTGAATAACTCTACAGGACTCACGGCATAAGCTCAAGGCTCAATAATACCCCCGGCTGCAGGCACATTCAATACTCAGCGCACAGCATAGATAATGGCTCAAGCCCATGAGGTTACTAAGGCGAAGAAAATATATAATATACATTTCAGGCTAATGACCCGGCGTTCCCCTTACTTCTTGATATATATCTCCATTACTACGTAAAACGCGAAAACGAGCTGATTACGCGCGAGATAGCAGTCGCAATAACGACAGCACACAATTGCGGCGCAGATTTATAGCTTTTATGGATATCGTAGATAACATAATCACGACCCACAGTCACTTTAAGCACGTACTTCAAGGGGAAAATCCGATTGATTTGCCAAGGTTGAGGTCGCAATATTAATTGTCCATACTAGTAAAAGTGCAGGTGAGGAAATAAGGCATTAGATAACGAGCAAAAGCCGTTCGTTCGAAAGAAGGCCGTCACCGGAGATGGGACAGGCCATTCCTTATGGGAACAAACTTCTTGCAGACACAACAAGTCGATTGATAACCGCCAGCTCGTTCGCATAAGTCCGTTCTTATAAATCAGATGGTACTTGAATGACTCTACATTCTTCTATGATTTTGCTTACAGAGTTTCTAGTTAACCCATAACCTCATTGGCGTACAACACATAATATAATCATAAGATCTGTTGACTACTAATAGAGAACTTTAGAGATTTCTATCACTCCATGTATTGCTAGACTATCGCCGTAGCTTTTACTCCACGAAGATAAAATATAATAAGCATAATAACAGAATTCGACACTCTTTTTAAAGAATAGAATCATCAGACTCTCCAAATTATTCTCTAGGCTATATTCCTCTCAATTGAGTGTCTATAAATAAATACCGTAATATAACTTAAGAGTGAGCTGTGGTAGATACGGATTTTGAATAGACCTATTTATAACTAAAAGGATGATACTACTCTTCCCATTCAATAGTCTCTCACAACTATCTACAGGCTAACACTTATCTATTCAGCAAATTAAGACCTTCAAAAGGTAGAGATATATGCATAGAATTTCAATGTACTGGGAATACTATACTCATAATAATACTGCATTATAATATTATTATCTGAGCTCTAGTTTGAGAATTATTGAGCTTATCGTTTTGGTTGAAAATTAGCTTAGTCCTCACTTTCATATTTTCATTTCAGTCATTATTAAGAACTTCTATTATTGTTCTCTGTGACAACTCCTCCTCGCCTTCTATTTACATGACCCATTCACAACTCACTAATGACTCTGCTGTATCAAATAGTTTGTTTTCTTCAATTACAAATACGCTCTGACTTATGATAATGAACATTTTTATGTAAACTACTTCTAAGCACCTAACTCAGTATGATCTTTGCAAATTTTTAATAATCATCCGATATATAAAATCATTAGCTTTGTATATTCTATTCAAGAGTATATCTATACTTATTATTATCAATGAGACTCACTCTCTCTCTTACAAAATACAACCATACACAGTATCATATCAATACAATATATTTCCCTATATACGCGGAGTACACTTCTATCTCGATGCTGAGTGATTACACAGCACACTTATATTTAAACTTAAAATAGTTTTTTTTGTTGTATAACTAAATTAACTATCTACTATCTTATCAGATGAATAAAAGCATATAATATCTTCTGTTCCAGCAAAACTTACGAGTCTCATTCTATTAATATAGACAAAGAAAAACTCTATTCATCAAATATATATATATCTACTATATTTATTTGAGCATAACGAGAAGAAGGCGGCGTGGTGAAAGTCTAAAAGAACAATATTATATACATAAATAAATGGCATTTAAACAGCTTGTTTACTATCTTATTTGTGAGTAATTGAGATTTTAAATAATTCAATCATATTCATATTACTTTTAAGTTAACATGTGATATTTTGTCTAGAACTGTATATTCTGGATTATAATCAACTTATTTATATTCTCAGATATTGATGAATATATCACTTATGTTAAATAATCAGTCTATAGCTTTCTTATTTATAATTTAATGAATTATATTCTGAGGTTACAGCATATAGTTGTATATAAATTAAGTAGTTTTTCTGATCAATTTTTCGAACTTTTACAGCCCACTTAGTTTTTCTAATATTATTCACTATATTTCGCACTATAAGTGTTTAGTATTAATTATATACTGTTATCAATTTTTAGTGTAGTCAACATCGAAGTGAGTGTGCATCACTAAATCATATTTATATCTATATAATAGGTTTACTACTAAGTAAAATATATATGCAATAAACGTGATATTCAGCTACACTTCCACCTTTCTGTATCTAACGAAATGTATTATCTTCAATATGGCCTTAATTATTATGTATCTTCAATGCCTATATCTAGGTAGAAGAATAATTGTGCAGATGTTATTTTTTCAACAGTAGAGCTTCGATTTACCTGCCATCACCCTCTCAATCAAATACGGAATGAAAGAAATATAACAACTATAAGCTAGCAGTCTTTTATTTACTACGTTATATCAGAATCTTAATATAAAGTATAGGGTGAGATACTTAATCTTATACTTTTACCTTAACATATTATATGATCCTCATATATTTTTTTCTTTTGTTCAATCGTATATTACACACATTACATCCTACACGATTCATCATCCCTCATCTAGATTAAAGTATTTTGTCTCTCAGAGTTCTATAGTCAACGCAGACGGGCGTTCGAGCTAGCAAAATGAGAGATAAGCTCGATATGACTACTTCAGAATCCGCACGATCCGAGTTCTGCTGTACATAGACGCCATCTGCTAGTTATAGTGGCGAGCTGACTCTTAAACACTCTAACGACTATATATGCTCATGAAACCGTCGGATTTTTTTTATAAAATATTTGAAACAATGTACATATCGACATCGAATGTGGACAATTATAATAACTATATATTCTACATCTCTCTTATAACTACAATGACTTTCAGCTATATCCATTACTTCAGATATATTATAGTACATTAAAACACCAAGTGTGACGAAGTGATTTTCTAGTAAATAATCAGACTTATCGAAATCTACGTCGCGTTTTGCCTTCATGCATGGATATCAAGATTGATTCCGCTCTAGTAATATCTGTGAATAGAGTACATAAATATTAGTATAAAGGGTAGAATTCTTCACTATAGAATATATCGCATCATGTAATTATAGGATTTCACAGCTCCGAATAGAGCGTGACTTATCCATTCCACTTTACATACCATATGACCATAAATAGTGATAATAGGTTCATCGATCACTGAAGAGTGCCTGATATATCTACAATAAAGTACTCACATAAGAACAATAACAGTAATACATACATAATAACACTTCACAGTCTCACATATCTAAGATTAATACTTATCTAGACTATCTCAATTATCTGTATATTATTAAATTGGAAAGAATATTATACCTTTTCAACATTAACCGAAAAATCCTAAACTATCTATTGATTGCTCTAATTCACAAATTCCTCTATATTTCACTATACATAAATACATAGTAGATATTGCTTTGTTAACTATTATATTTGATTGAGATGCAATGCCTTAATGACATCTACTATTGTCGATGTCTAGTACATGATCATAACCCACTTGACTGCAAATCCATTCATCAGAGTTCCATCCTTCATATACACTATATTTACTGTGACTCTGAATATCATTTTACTAATATGAGCTACTTATGTATATCCAAATTAGTGCATTTTATCTATGTGATGTGATTCTCACTATATATCGTGATGTCTATCTCTCAGTGAATTATACGAGTGTTTGAGATGTACTGAGTCAGATATTCATTCGACTCTATTTATTAAATTAATTGTTATACTAAAGTTTCTAAAGCAGAAATTACAGTGCACCTCGATACAATTCACTATTTATTAGTCACACACGTCATAGTTGTGCACTTGGAGTGATGAGTGTGTAGCAGCGGTCAATCGCTCTCTTTACTTCATCTTATCACATTATAGCACTGTCTAATTACCTCTATCGACTAGTGGCATAATTATGCCTACTCAAACTACCTACTCCTTTATTACTCAATAATCTAGGTTATTCTGACTCTGTTACCCAATTATTTAACGTATATCGCCTCCTAGATGTAGTTATCTTTTATATAGGCTTGATATATATCCTATATCTAAATATATTGATTACTTCTATACTGAATGAATATTGTTCGCCGAAACTCATAAATCAGTCACGTTCATCTATTGACTACTGTAGTTATATATATAACTGTATAATATCTAATAACTTATTATATATGTATAGTATATATTATGTTCAGATTATAATATCTTAATACAGTAATATATTCACAATAATTATACATAATGAGTGAGAATATGATCTACTAGTATAATTAATGAAATATACTAATATTACATTATATATGTTAAATTATGCTTGCATATCTAACTCATCCATGAAGGGATAATATTAATTATTTTATACTCTTGTTATATTATACATTTAATGTAATTTTCAAGGGTTTTTCTATTAGAAAAATTATAAGATTTGTATCTCTCATATTATTTTAAGAAAACTATATATATAAATAATGCCGAATTATATAACTACTATCATATATTACAAAATTATAAAACATACTTTTCTCTCATACTTTTCAACTAAATACACATGGAAGTAAGTTGACAGTTGAGTTGTGGATTTTCTTCTATATATGGGCACAGAAGCATCAAAAGACGTCCGAAAATCAAATTCAAGAAGTAGTATTACATTAAGTGAAGATTTATTTTATCATCTTATAAATGATCAGATTGACCAAGAAATATAGGTATTAGAATTTCTAAAATTT
>JABUQX010073278.1:45000-52500 GCA_015478945.1 Trachelipus rathkii
CATAAGTTTTGGTGGTTTTTGAGTCATAAAATTTGGGGTTATTGAATCATAAATTTATGGGGGAATTTTATTTTAGAGAAGTGAGGAAGCATCGAGAATGTCTTTACTCTCTTTGCTCTAACAAATACTGAAGGAAAAGGAGAAGTCAAAACTCCCTGTTTACTCTCGTCTCTCTACCTATGTTGACACTTTCCTTCTTAACTCCTTCCTTACAGATGCTTTTCGACAGACCCTGTCATCTAACTGCTTTTCCTTTCGTACAATGATATATAGTTATACGCAATCTTTATCTCTCTTTCCTTTAAAATTTCGTAGTCTTTATAGTCATCAGTTTCATATCTTTCTTGAATCTTTTCTATAAATTTAAGTCTTTATTGCTCGGGAGCATATAACAATATTCTCTTCTTCTCCGCATAATAAGTGGCAATAATTTTTTTTAAACATATTTTGTTCTTTAAACAAAGTGTCGTATATTTTTATATTCTTAAAAGTTTCTTTTCTGTACACACACACACACACACACACACACACACACACACACACACACACACACACACACATATATATATATAATATATATATATCATAGCAGGATATATATATATAGGTATATTATTAGTTGTTACAGATATATATATTATATTTTTATTTTTATCTATAAATATAAAACTAAATTTTCTATAAAATATATATATATATATATATATATATATATATATATATATATATATATGTTTTTATTATATATATTATATACATATATACATATGTATATATATATTTATACATATAAATAAAAATGTTTTACATATTTTTATATTTTTATATATATATAGTATATAGATATATATATTATATATATATATATATATATATATATATATTTTATATATATATATATATATATATATATATATATATATATATATATATTATGTCCCAAAAGTAAGTGTACTGATGTCGTATTTAATTATGTATTGGACTTACCTGAAATTACAAGTTATCTCCTTCGAAGTATGACCCTTGGGAGGTTACACAGCGGTTCCAACGTTTCTTCCACTGTTCATAGCAGTACCGAAGTCATTTTCTCGAAGTGTGTTTAGTTCACGTGTTGCAGTATATTTTATGTTTTCCATTGTCGAAAAATGATGACCTTCAACTTCATTTTCAACTTAGGGAAGAGGTAGATCGCACGGAGCTATACCTGGGCTGTATGAAGGATGTGGAAGTACTAGAATGTATTCTTTCGCAATGCGAGATGGCGCGTTATCGTGGTGCAGCACCCAATCGTCTGCAATATCTGTTCTGATTCGCTGAACTCGTTTTCGAAGTCGTTCCAAGACATCTTTGTAAAAGACGTGATTAACTGTCTGTCCTGAAGGTACAAATTCCTTGTGCACAATACCACGGCTGTCGAAAACAACAATAATCAGTTCTTTTTTAATTAATTTATATATATATATATATATATATATATATATATATATATATATATATGTGTTATTGTTATATATATGTATATATATATATATATATATATATATATATATATATATATATATATATATATATATATATATATATATATATATATATATATATATATATATATATATATATATATATATATATATATATATTATATTCATAAATATATTTATATATATTATATTACTATTATTATTACATTTTTTTATATTTTTTATTATTATTATTATTATTATTATTATTATTATTATTATATTATTATTATTACTATTATTATTATTATTATAATTACATAAACATAAACATAAACATAAACATAAATATAAATATATATATATATATATATATATATATATATATATATATATATATTATTATTATATATATATACATTATTATTATTTATATATTATATATATTATTATATATATATATATATATATATTATATATATATATATATATATATTATTATTATTATATATTATTATTATATGTATATATATATATATATATATATATATTATTATTATTATTATTATTATTATTATATATTATTATTATTATTATATATATATATATTATTATTATATATATATTATTGTTATTATTATTATTATTATTACATACTCTATATATATATATATATGTAGATATATATATATATATTATATTATATATATATATATATATATATATATATATATATATATATATATATATATATATATATATATATATGTTATATATATATATATAAATTATTAATTTTTTTAATTAATTTACAGTTAACCACCAATCACGGCTGGGCCCTTTTCTGAGGAGGGGGCAGCAATGAATGGAAGAAAACCCACCTAACTCTAGCTTAACGCAAATCTCTAGGTGAGCTGATGTAATGAAGAGAGGAAGATAAAACAAGCAGTTGAAAACAGAAGATAAAGGAGTTCCACAGAACAGAGGTAGCTGAAAGAAAGAGGTCATTAAATTTAGTTTAAGCTCAGGTTTTATCACAGCAAATATTCATATGAGATGCACTGTTGGGATAGTTGGGAGGTTACGTATAAGGTGAAATGCGAGAGCATCAATTCTCCATATTTGCTGCTGTAGTACTAGTAGAAAAGAGATAGTGTACCAACGTCACGTCGCAGATATAGAGGGTCAAGAGAGTTTGAAAGTAGGGGATAGTTTATTGAATTCAACCTCATTCAATAGCGTGAGCTGGAGCCCCAGATGTGAGAACAGTACCATACAGCGGGCGTATGATAGTGGTTCTATATAATCCGAGTAACGCGTTTTGAGGAAAAACTCCGCAATCAACAGAACTCCCAGCTTCTTTGAGGTCACCTCAGCAACCATTGCAATAAAAATGAGGCTTCAAGATACTGAGCATGATGTTAATCAATTATTATGCGTTCATTTGAGACGTTAGAAATAAGAAAAATAGAAAGTTATAGAGTGGTTGAGAGATAAAGAAGTTGAGCTGTTTAAAGTTAATTCACAAGGTTGCTGTATCCCATCAAATTGATCCAGATCTGCAAGAATAGAATCGTTATATTTAGAGGCAACCCTAGATATATAGATCGAAATGAGTAGAAGAATGAGAGTTGAGTCATCAGTAGTAAGATGAACAGAGTTAGAGCAGCAGCTGAGGATGATTGATAAAAAGCAGGTGCAAGGTTAGATAAACAGAAATTGAGAACACCCACAATTAAACAGGAAAGAGATTAAGAGGAAGCTCCACACTAGATGCTGATATTTATGATCTGAGATAAAACTAGACATACAGAGTAAGCAAAGAGAAGGAGGAAGCCCAAAGAAGGGAGAGCCTGAGAGTAAGATTACTATGTCTGGTCAAAAGCTTGAGGGGTCAAGGCACCATTATAGTGGAGGGAACTGACAGATGCAGATTTGTTGCAACTGCAACTGGCAATGATATATATCACTTGGGTACTTTTGAAAATGTTTCCAACTGGGCACTTGTAATGTTCAGATCCAAGAGGGTTATCCTCAGGGAAATATTCTGCAAACCCTTATTCATATGTAAGGTACAAAGATGTAGTACATGGTGTTATTTTACTACCCATGAAACCTCCAGTGGTAACCCCTACCTCTTTGTCTCTATTCAGCCATGACTCTTCACGTTCTACCCTGTTTCTTTAACTTTTTCCTATATTTTTATGATTTTATATATTTAGCAATTTATTACCAGCGCTTCCAACTTTTTCTGTATTTTTCCTGCTAAATTAACCATAATAAATTCCAGGATTTTTAGTAGTTTTAATCTCCTTTTCTGTATTTTTATCAGTTTGTACATATTTTTAGAATTAAACTTTCATAACTAGAAATACTTCTGAAACCTTTTATCATTTTCCACTTTGTCAACCTTTTGCAAATTTTAGATTATAGTACTTCTTTCTAGTCTTTTGATATATTTTGTACACACATCTTTAGTAATTATAAATACATTTTCTCTTGTTAATTTTTTTTTTTTAAGCTTCTTTTTCTAGAAATTACTGGCTTCCTGTTAATTCTATCATTACATATTGGTAAATTCTTTATGATTTTTTAATACTGCATCTTTTTTATCTTTTTATCATTTTGGTATATATTTTAACGACTTTCATTACTCAGCTACTTTCTTCTTGATCCTTTTATCATTTTTCCTATAATTTGTTTAACCATTGTAATTTTAGAATATAGTCTTTCATTCTTGATATATATTTAGAATTAGTTCACTTTCTAATACTCAGCTACTTCCTGAGCCTTTTTAAAGCTTTTCCTGTAATTTATTGAGTTTGTTAATTTTCTCAAGCACATATTATAAATTTTTTATGATTTTTAACACATTTTTTACTTTTGATACCTTTATCTTCTTTTTATCTGTATCTATCACTTTCAGCCATTCAGCTGCTCCCTATCAGTAATGACGTAGAGTTAAACTGCTAGGCTTAAAATACATCCCTTGTAATAGATCAGTATGAAATATTAGGTCAAATACTGTCTCCCTAGCAACTAGCGCCAGCAGCTGCTATCCTTCAGTCACCTTAGCTAGCCTTCAGTCATTTTAGGCGCTTTGACGCTTGCTGCGGCGTCAAACAGCAGTTGAGTTCGTCCATGTTTGGTTCATCCCGACCCACCCGCCGTCCAGGTGTTATATATATATATATATATATATATATATATATATATATATATATATATATATATTATTATTATTATTATATTATTATATATATATATATATATATAAATATATATAGAAAAAGATGATAGAAAGAAAGAAAGAAAGAGAAAGATATATATATATATATGAGTTATATATATATATATAGTTATTATTATTATTATATTATAGTTATTATTATTATTATTATATCGATTTATATATATATAAAAATATATATATATATATATATATATATTATATTATTATTATACATATATATATATATAAGAGAGTATATATATATATAGTAGCAGTGGTATATATTTATATAGTATATATATATATATATATATATGATATAAAAGATAGATGAGTATATATATATATATACATATATACATATATATGAATAAATAAATAAATATATATAATATATATATACATATAAATATATATATATATGTTATATATATATAATATAATATATATAGAGATATATATATATATATATATAGAGATATATATATATATGATATATATAAAGAAAATATATATATATTATTATTATATATATTATATATATATATTATTATTAAATATATTATATTATATATTATACATATATATATATATACATACATATATTATTATTATTATATATATATTATTATATATATATATATATATATATATTTATATATATATATATATATATATATATATATATATTGTATTAAATATATATATTATTATATATATATTATATTATTATTATTATATATATATATTAATATTTTCATGATTATATATAAATTATGTTTTTGTGAATATATATATATATATATATATATATATATATATATTCTTTCTTTCTTTCCTCTCCCAGGAAGGATTCTTCATCCTGTCAGCCGCGCAAGCATCTTTCTCCAGACATCCCTCTCCTGCACTATTCCTCTTCTCTTCAGCGCTCTCATATTTGGTAGCTGACATCTTTCCAGAGAGTCCTCCACCGATTCCGCCCATCTCTTCTTCGGTCTTCCCTTTGGTCTTCTGCCCTCTGGTGTCCATTCCCATCTTCTTTTCGGCATTCTCTCCTGCTCCATCCTCTCCAAATGTCCCTACTATCTCAATCTCAACACATTCACTCACAGGCCATCTTCACCTGTATATCTTCTAATAACTTGTTCCTGATCTGTTCTTCCATCCTTTCCAAAATCAGTCTGAATATCTCATCCGCCGCTTGTATTCTACTCTCCCATCTTCTTGCTAAGAGCAACCATATTTTTTGATCCAAATGCAGTAGCATGAGTCAGATAGCACAGCAAACACTTAAACTTCTATCTGATAAGCTTGTATTTTTCATCATGGGGTACTGTTGCACCAAGGGAGATTTTCTCCATTTTCGTAATTTTTCATTACCTCATTTCCACTATCACAAATCCGAAGGAATTCCACATATTTCATCTTATTCACCTCCTCCTTCTCACCATCATCATTCCATCCTCCTCATTTCTTCCAATTGTTAATATTCTGTCTTCAGATGTTCATTCATACCTGCTTTCCTCCAACTCCTCCGGAAACAACTCCACCACCTTCTCGAATCGGTTCTCCTTTGCTCCAACATACCAGTTGCTGTGTATATGTGTAATATCTCCTCTTCAAATTCTCCCAGTCTCTCTTCACTTTCCTTATCACCACGTCTAGCCATAATATATTCAGCAATGTTAGATAAACACTCTCCTGCTTCACCCTGTTTTCACCAAACCATCTATCGTTCCTCACACCACCCCAACACGCTGCATTTCATTCATACTTTTTATCGCCTTCTTTAATCACCACCCATAATCTCCATAGCTTCCAGAGCTTTTTCCTTGGCAATGAATCGAATGCCTTTGCAGATCGATTGTAGCTGTTAGTCCCTATTAAGAGTTCCAGCATCTTCCTCCGAGAACACCCGCGTGACAGAGTTCCACGCCCTCTCCCTCCTTCTCTATATCCGCGGTACCGTTCTTCCGAGTCTCGGCTCCACCTTCTCTCTCAACCTCTCCAATATTATATCATATATATTCGCCATATCTTCCTCAAACTTCATTCATTATTACAGCTTCCAGCATCTCCTTTACCTTTATATATCGGTATTATTATTGCTTTGCCCCACCTTTCCGGCACCTTTCCCTCTCTCCAACACTTGTTCATCAAACTGATGATTCTCCCTTTCAGCTCCTCTCCTCCCTCCACCACCAACTCCACAGCCACTCCATCCTCTCCTGGAGCTTTACCCTTCTTCATCCTTTTTATAGCCTCTTCATATTCCTCCACCGTTATCTCTCCGCCTTCATCCTCCTCTTCCTCCTCCCTCGTCTGATCTGCAGCTTCTTCCTCTTGTTCTCTTCATAGTATTCGGTCCATCTATCATTTCTTTCTTTCGGTCTCACAAGAATCTATCCGTTTCTATCTTTTATATTTCTAGTTACGCTTTTTGGTTTTCTATACGCCTTCGCCATCTTAAATAGCTTTTTCTTACCTTCGCCCACATCTCGTTATTTCTCCTGCCATTCTCTCTGTCTCCATCTTTTTTGCTCTCCTCTTTATTCTCTCTGCCTCATTCCTTGCCTGTACATATTCCTCCCTTGCTGCCGCTGTTCTTCTTTTCAGCCACTTCCTCATTTTCCCTGTTTTTTTCTTAATTGCTTTTTTCACTAGTTCACATAGGATGGCCCTCTTCCTAGTACTCCTCCTACCCCACCCTTTACTCAGCAGGCTTTTCCTGCCACTTCCTGATGACATCCTGCAAGTCTTCGTTTTCTTCTCCATTCCTTAGGGTTTCCTGCATTTCCTGTTCATAAT
>JABUQX010073278.1:55000-57500 GCA_015478945.1 Trachelipus rathkii
TTACTTTATTTATTTATATTTTATTTTTCCTTTTTGTTTAATTTATGAGAAATGTAAAGTAAAATATGAACAATTTTGACCTGATAAAGTACAAAATTATTCAAACTGTAATCAAGACTTTGGAAGTATGAGAGAAATGTATTTCAAAATAGGTTTGAGGGTATATATATATATATATATATATGTATATATATATATATATATATATATATATATATATATATATATATATATATATATATATATATATATATATATATATATATATATATATATATATATATATATATATATATATATATATATATATATATATATAAAGAGATATAGATATATATTTTTATTTTTTTTTTATTTCTATATATATATATATATATATATATATATATATATATATATATATAGATACAGCTATATATATTGGATATATATATATATATATATATATATATATATATATATATATAATGTCATTAAAGTTTCAAATACAGAAAACAAACTTTTAAGATTATAAAAAAATACGACACATTGTTTAAAGAAGAAAATATGTTAAAAAAAATACATTGCCACTTTTGAAGCTGAGAAGAAGATAATATATTTATAGGCTCCCGAGCAATAAAATCCTAAATTTAAAGAAATGTTTCTAGAAAGATATGAAACTGAGGACTATAAAGACTGCAAAATTTCAAAGGAAAAAGACAGAAAAATTAGGTAGAACTATATATATGCCATTGTAGGACAAAAGAAAACAGTGGGATTACAGAGTCTGTCGAAATGTATCTTTAAGGAAGAAGTCAAGAAGATGACTGTCAACTTAGGTAGAGAGTAAATAGGGAGTTTTAGCTTGGCTTTTTCAGTCAGTATTTGCTAGAACAACGAAAGTAAAGATATTCTCGATGCTGCCTCACTTCTGGAAAATAAAATTCCCCCTAAATTTATGACTAAATTTATGACTGAAAAAAAACCCTAAATTTATGACTGTAAACACCCTATAACTTATGAGAAACGAGAAGAAACATATTAATAATACTTCAATAAAGATATAAATTTTACACATTTTGAGTCTTTTATGAATGAAAAACGTTACAAAATCTTTCCTTTTTTTCCTTCTTTAGCTCTTTATAAAAAAAGAAAGTATCTTATTTATCACTATCTTATTTTATTATTTATCCTATTTTTCCTATCTTATTTATCTTATTTTTCTCAATCTCATTTCATTATTTATCATTTCTTTCTAGCTTATTTCATTGTTTATCTTATTTCTCTAAATCTTATTTATTGTTACCTCTTAATTTTCTTCATTTTATTTTATTGTTTACCTAATTTTTCTTTATACTTTATTGTTAATTTCTTTGAACCTTTTTCATTTCATTTCACAATTTTTTTTATTATTTTCCACATATATTTTTGTTTTTTTCCTTCAAATTTCATTATCTGTTTTAATATTCTATTTCATTGAATAAATACTAATTAAAAAAAATTTCCTTTCCACATGACCAAACCATCTCAACGTATTTTTATCTATTCTCTCATTTTCCCATTTATTCAAATTATATATATATATATATATATATATATATATAGATTATTATTATACATATATATATATATATATATATATATTGTCATTACAGGCAATTATTAGTATATATATATATATATATATATATATATATATATATATATATATATATATATATATATATATATATATATATATATATATATATATATATATATATATATATATATATATATATATAATATATATATATATATATATATTATATATATATATATTATTGTTATATATATATATATGTATATATATATATATATATATTACATAGATATATATATATATATAGTATATATATATATATATATAGATATAGATATATATATATATATATATATATATATATATATATATATATATATATATATATATATATATATATATATATATATATATATATATATTTAAATATTTTTTTGAAATACATTTTCTCTCTTACTTGATATTAAATTTTAATTAGAATAATTTACACACTTTGCTTCAGGTCAAAATTTATTCATATTTTACTCTTTCCATTTCTCATAAATTAAAAAAATAAAATAAAAATAAAATATAAATAAAAGTAAAAATAAAAATATAAAAATGAAAAATTACAAGAAAACTTCCTTTATCTTATCTTTGTTTTGATTTGTGTTTGTGTGTATGTGGTGGTGAGTGTGTGTGTGTGCGTATGTGTGTTTGTTTAAAGCTTATAATGAATTACTTATTTTATTTCCGTGTTGTTTGCTTTGTATTCGTGTTATTTTGTTTTTTGCTCTTCTTTTTTTCATTATTTAAAGAAAGGTTCCTCATAGGATTTATCTGAAAGGCTAAAAGGTCTCTTTAGTGGTTAGCTTTATAAGGATTTTCGTGTTTTGATTCCGAAGAAATTAGTTGAAAGGGATTTGGGATTCATTTTATATATATATATATATATATATA
>JABUQX010073278.1:62500-67186 GCA_015478945.1 Trachelipus rathkii
AAATTTTGTTAAAATTTTGATATTATTTTTAATTAAAATAAAATTTTGTTAAATTAATAAAATTAAAAAAATAATTTAAAGTTAAAATTAAAAATTTTGAGATATGTCAATTTTGTAACAAACGAAGAAACACGTTAATTTGTTAAAATAAAATACCTTAAAAATTACAATAAAAAATAAAACTTTGAATATTAAATCTCGTAATACATGATGAAAGATATCCTAAACAATAATAAAAATAATTAATTTTAATGAATCATATCTTAATATAATTTTAACTTAGAATATATTAAATTAGAATTGTCATGTTTAATTTGAACTAAAACATAATATAATATATTAAAACAATAAGTAATTACATGCTATCTTCTTTATCTTCTTCATTATCTTCTTTATATAATAATCAGTCGCATATTCAAGTATAATTGAATTTTTATTTATGTTATGTGCTTTAAATATATCTAATATATATTTAATATATAAAACTTATATATACACATATATATATGGTGTATATACATATATATATATATATATATATATATATATATATATATATATATATATATATATATATATATATATATATACATATATATGTATATATATATATATATATATTATATATATATATTATTATTGGGTTATTATATATATATATATATATGTATATATGTTATATATTATATATATATAATATATATGTATATTATATATATATATATATATATATTATATATATATATATTATTATTATATATACATATATATATATTATTATTATTATTATTATATATATATACTTATATATTATTTATATATATATTTATATTATTATTATTTATATATATTATATATATATATATATTATTATTATTATTATTGTTATTATATATATATATATATATATATATAATATTATATATTATTATATATATATATAATATATATTTTAATATATATATATATATATATAGTATGATATATTATTATACATTTAAATATATATACATATATATTATTACATATATTATATATATATATATATATATATATATATATACATATATATATATGAATATATATAAAGATATATATATATATACAAAAATCAAAATAATAAACCATAGCTCTAGTAAGTATCAAGTTAGGAGGCCTGAATTAATAATAAACTGCAAATATATCAAAGTTCTTAATAAATTTTCAATCGAAAGCTAACGCTCTAAACATCCAGAAGACCATTTTATTATGTGAAAATTTATTAAGAACTTTGATATAATATAGAATGGATAGAAGAGTATAGAGCAGAATATATATAGATATATGTAGATATATCTAAGATAGAGATATATATATATATATATATATATATATATATATATATATATATAATGGATTTATTGACCCTTGGATAAAATCAAAATCTGATATAAAACTTTGATTTATTACATATAGAGTACATAAAAAATTAAAAATTACAAATTAAAAACAACATTCTTGAGTAATAATGGTGCTAGTTACTGAAAAAACTTTCGCCTTTGTACGGTCTTTTTCAATTGTCTTAATAGTTGAACACCAAGCGAGTGAAGAAATAATAATAAAAGTCAAAAGAAAACTTTTTTCTTAATTAAAGAAAAAAATTGACAAGGAGCAGGATTTCGGTATTTTGCTGCCGCTCATTAAAAGATTTTTGGGGAAAAATATGTTTTTTACAAGTTAAATATTACTTGCTTTAACATAGGCCAAAGCTAAATGTTCAATGGTCAAAATATACAGGTAAAAATTATATGCGGACAGGACGTTGTCATATGTGCAAGGAACACAAAATAAAATTAAATTTCATCTACAAATTATTGAGAACTGAGTGACGTGATCTGAAAAATCATATCAGAAGGAGAACAGACTTACGAACATAACATATTCAAAAATACGTATATACGTACGCATTTTGATTGTTCAGTAGACATTATAATTTTGATTTACACGAGAGCATCGAAAAGGGGGTAGGGTTAAGTAGAGGGTTGAGAATGTGTTCTTGAAGAGTTGATCTATTCTTTTTATGGTAGGTGAATGATATTTCAGGAACTGTGCATGTACCACTATTCCAATTGAATATTTTCTCCTCCTAACTAGTGTTTGAAATTTTCCTCATTATGTGCAGCACCACGTCAGTACTCTGCTTTTTGCCTGATTAGGGATATTGACGATAGGAAGTTTTGCATAGTGTTGAGTATTATTATGGTGGTTGGAGCTTCGAGATCTATTTGGAATGGCCGAGATGAATTCCTGAGTAGTCCTTTATGTATATCCTATAGTATGCTGGGTACTTTCTCCTGCTGATCCCAATGTTTGGTCTCTCCTATTCTGTTTTCTGGGACCCAAGTGGTAGCCAAAAGATACCAAAGTGTCAATAACATATACGATATTTTCTAAGGTGTTGTGGACCATTTTGTGAGAATGAAAATAAGTTTTTGAGGGCGCGAATTTGAGGGCATTAGTGGAGGTATAAGAGGCTGATGAGAATATGAGTATGTATGTTTATTTGGTTAAGTGTATTTTTTGCAATTTCTTCGGAGGTCATTCCGATACCTTTATCGGAGATGGTAATGGTGCCGGCTGTTTCATCAGACGATACTTACCGTGGTCGTCGCTCGATAATAGTATGTTATGAGTATTTTTTTTTTTCTTTGGCGTTTTTTTTTGTAAGGGGGGGCCACCGGGGGGATTGTATAAAGTGTGTTGGGAAACTATTGAAATTTGGTTGAAGAAATTTTTTGTTTACGAAAATTGTTTTTTTTTGTTAAGTTGATGGGTGAGCACAATTCTGGCCTCCTGATGTACGAGGGCCCCCGGTGAGGAGAGCTATTTGTGGAAGTGGTGTGGGTGGAAACCAATGTATATATAGGGGGATTAAGATTGATGCTTACGCAATTCTAATTATACAAAAAATGATGCTGCAGAAACATGAGCATATAGTTATTAGGATGGAAATTGTTCTCTTAGAGTTGGTGGTCAGGCTGATCTCCTAATGGTGTATTTTGTAAAATTTAGATGTGTGTATATAATTCTTAAAAATATATATTTTCTTCCCAAAAAATCAAATGAGCGTTCAATAAAATACACGAAATCACCCCTCCCATCCGCTTGTTACCCTATTGGTAATATTTTTCCCTTAAATTAAATTAGCATTGAGATAATCGGAAATAGTATGATTAATTTGCTTTTTTTTTTCATTCCCTGTTTTATGGAGTGTCCGAATCCATTAAGACAAATTGTAAAAAAGTGTATAAAAAGGCTGGCAAAGTTTTTAGCAAGTTAATTCCACAAATTTAATACCTCAAAGGGTGTTTACAAGGAGGAAAAAGAGTATTGGGTCGTCTGGGGTATTTTTATTGTATATATATGGTAAATAAAAATCCCAAGTAAACAATATATAAAAAGTTTGGCATTATTTTCCAAGGTCTAAATCTTGTTATAGGATAAACATAACTGATAAGGAGATAGATTAGGTCATCACAATAATCTAAAAGTATTATATAATATATATAAAATATAAATAATATACATAAAAATAAATATAATTAAAAAAAAATTAAAATACATTAAATAAATTAAAAATAAAAAAAAAAAAAAAAAAAAAAAAAATAAAAAAAAAAAAAAAAATATAATAAAAATAAAAAAAAAAAAAAAATAAAAAATAAAATTAAACTAAACAAAGAAAATATTTAAAAACTATATTAAATAAAATCTCTCTCTCTATACATTACTTATTACAGAAAACACAAAAAAATAAAAATAAAAAACAAAAACAAATAAGAAATAAAATATATAAAACATGTATACAACACATAATAAAATAATCATTTTCTCATATTATGTATAATATAGTAAAGAATAACTTAAAATCTATTTAAAATAACTAAATTGATATAATATAGAATAACTAATATAAAATATAACAATAACAAAAAATATATAATAATAAAATAATACATAAAGGAAACAATAAATAAATAAAATAAAATAGAATAGTCAATAATTGTTATTCCATAGAGGGAGAGTTTATAATGCCTTATATTATATATATATATTATATGTATTGACGCAAAGATTCCAAATAAATTTTGCCCAAATCTAAGGATTAATTTAAGACAAAAATTTAATTCTGATGGGAAAACTCAGCTACGAATAAAAAATTAAATAAATTAATAATACGAAACACCATAGTATTTCCTCAACGAAAAACCTTCTTAAAATATATAAAAATCACTAATTTAATCTAGGACAGTTGTATTTCAGGTGAAATGGCCATTTATATGTTTATATTATATCGCCAATATAATAATAATCAAAATTTACAAATTTCCCAATTTACGTTCAAATTAATTAATGAGTAAACATTCTTACGTCCGACAAGAAGAATAACGAGCTATTAAAAATTAATCCGTAATGACATCAACCATTAGTAATTCCTCACCAGAAAAACACCCTTTCTAAAAATTATAAAAAATTCACCTTTCTAGGACTTCTGTATTATTCAAAGTAGAGGAATTGATACCATTTATATGTTTGATGAATTCCGCAATAAATCCCCAAAACTTTAATAATTATAATTCTTGAAATATTAGACAAAAATTAATTGAGAACTTTATAAATTCTCAAATAATGAATAAAATTAATATATAT
>JABUQX010073279.1:0-17500 GCA_015478945.1 Trachelipus rathkii
AGTAATTGTAAGTGAACATTTTGAAGGAGATTTCAATTTGATTTATTCTCCCGAAGGAGGTCCAAATTGTTTAATCGAATGTCTTTACTATCAGATCATGAGAGACGAAAAATTAAAGAATATATGGAGAGAAAAAATTTCATCTGAAAAAGTAAGTGAAAAGAAAGAATTTTATTCATTTTTAAGATTATTAATGGTAAATGAACTATTAAGGGCCCCAAAGAAATATAAAATTGAAGCTAGAAAAAAGATTATTAAAAGCATGGTAGACTTGGAAATAGCTCCCACTTTTGACTTTTTAAATGCTTTTAGTAAAATATTTAAATGTGTCATTTATGTTTTGGTTCAGAAAACATTCCTGATGAAATTTGATGTGTGTAATTCTGATATGGGTCCACCAGAGTCAGTATTTTATTTGCATTCATTATCTGGTGGGCATGTACAACTTATTCAACCTAATCAGGAAGAAAACTGTAAAACATTTTTAGAACATCGATTGGTTCCATTTGGGCAAGCTAAATTTGAAGAGCAATATGCTATAGAATTAAAACCCTTTTCTAGGGATAACCCCACTCTTAAAAATAATACTCCCGAGTTAAGTTTTATTACAGATATAGACAGAAATAAAGAGCCAATCATTTACCATTTTGCCGACGAGGAAAACTTGCAAGTGCAAGAATTCATTGAAGACGGAAGGAATAATTGTGAGACGAATTGTAACCATTTACACACCAGAATTTCAAAAAATATGATACTGATTGATAACTATCAATTTTGTGGAATCTTAGATACAGCATCATCGGTGAATTTAATTACTAGTTCGGCTTTTACCTACTTACAGAAGAAAGTAGGAAAGGAAAAGATGGCACTTCCACATGCCGTAAGTATGGTAGGCTTTAATGGAAGTAAATGGTTAAATGAATATGTTATTTTAGATTTAAAAATTGATGAAGAAGTACTTAAAAATGTTCCTTTCGCATTAATTAATAACCATGTATTTGGAAAACATTCCAATTTTTGTTTGATTATAGGCATCAATGCTCTTGCACAATTAAAAACAAAACTAGATTATAACAATTTTTTCATTTTTATGGGCAAGTCTATTTTTTCGTTCTTAAACAATTCATTTAGTATTAAATGCCCTTGTGGTGAATGTTATGCTAATTGTTTTAATGACGTTTCAGATGAAATATTGGATGGAAAAACTGTAAGAAAAGAACAAAGTACAAATGCACTAAAAACTCTTAAATTTTGCATTAGTGAAGACTTACCTGTTTCGAGATTGCCCCTGAAGTTGAAAAGATTTTCTAGATTTTATCATGGAATAACATTAAAAGATGAAATCCTCTATTTCCAAAGCCAACATAAAACTCAGGTACCAATAGTATCATTTCCTTTTATGACAAATTTTGTATTTTATATTCATAATAATATGGCACACATAGGAAGGGACAAGTTGTTTCAAATAATAAGTCAGCATTTGTTCCATCCTGATTTACGAAAAGTTGTTAGAGATGTTTCATTAACATGTCCAGTTTGTCAGTTAAATAAAATAAAAAATAGGAAAGAACATCCCCCTGTTCTCAAAATTCAAACTACTGAGCCATATCAAATTGTTGCTGTAGATTTGTTACAACTGCCTTCCTCAATATCCAGTAATATGTATTTACTTATCGTTATAGATCATTTCAGCAAATTTCTTTATGCCACTCCACTAAGAAATAAGAAATCTGTTACAGTGGCTGAGTCTTTTAAGAAAATATTTCCAACTTTACTGGCAGTACCCAAGGCGATACTTATGACCGAGGATTGGAGTTTACGGGCAAATTTGAGGAACTCTTATCTCAGTATGGAATTAAACACCTAAAAACCAGCAGTTATACACCCTGGGGAACTGGGGTCAGTGAACGAGCCAATAGAACTATCGCCAGCCTGTTACGGTCAGTAAGTAAAGAAGGTTCCAGATGGGAGGACAATTTAGGTAAGGTGGTTTCCATTTATAACAATACATGGTACTCAGAAATAAAAATGTCCCCTTCCAAATATTTGCTTAATTTGAAACATCATATATTAGATCGACCAATAGCCCCAAGAGTGGATTACAAATTTTGGGTTAGGGGGCATGAAAAATTTAGGCCTTTCAAAGTGAGAGAATTAGTTGTAAAGAAAGTTATAGTAACATCTGATAAAGTCAAACATAAACTTGATGAAAAATATAAAGGACCTTATAAGGTTATTCGGATTTTTCAGAATAACGTTACCAATGAAATTCAATCTTTGAGTAATGAAGACGAAGTATTTCAGGTCCACTATAATTACTTAAGGCCTTGGAAGGAATCCCCAGATTACTTGGCAAATCACCCTCTGTTTAAAGAACTTTATCCCAATAATTTACCAGACTTGAAAGATGTTCTAGAGAAAGAAATAACAATAGAGGAAGAGGATTCCATCTCACTTGATATACTGGAAGATGGATCAGGTTATTATGAATTCTTTCATACTTCAGACGGAATTTCAAACTAACAAGAGGAAGTTCCCATAAATGTGACACCAAAAAGTTTAGATTTAAGTAACACTATCGGTTTTAGTGATTTGGAAAAAATCAGTTCTCATATTCGTAATTTGAAAAATAAGTACGGGATATTACTGGACACGCTGGGAAATCTTAATTTAGAAACCCCAACATTACAATTGGAGATTAAGGAAATTCTAACTAATTTAGAGAACTTGACCTCTAGAATAAAAGAAAATCTGACAACGACAGATGTGAATGAATATGCTTGGTATTTCTTTAAATTTTTTGACGCACTCTGAAATTTCTAATTTACAATTGGGTGAACTAAGGATTCAAATTGATGAGTTTTATGATATTTGCAATGACTTATCAATACAGTCTACTAACTATGATGAAACCGAAATG
The DNA here is from genome assembly GCA_015478945.1 of Trachelipus rathkii. Taxonomy (NCBI): domain Eukaryota; kingdom Metazoa; phylum Arthropoda; class Malacostraca; order Isopoda; family Trachelipodidae; genus Trachelipus; species Trachelipus rathkii. The sequence continues at coordinate 2,921 of JABUQX010073279.1, forward strand.
TCAGGACCCAAACAATCTAGTATTTTAAGTTCTGTTATTAGTCCCCTACCAGAAGTTATTGTAAGTCCCCTGCCAGAGGTTTTAATTAAAAAGAAAAAACGAGCAGATGCTTAAATCTGCCAACAGCATCAAGAATGCAATTTCAGCTCTATTAATTCCGGAAGACTAACGCGTGCAAAAGCTAAACAACTTGGCATTAAATTGAATGAGTTTCCGTGATTTTGAGGAATGTTTTGTTGGTTTGTTCATCATTTAATTACTTTCTGTTTTAAAATTTTTTAATTAAAATGAATAAATTTTATGTAAGGGTTAATTAAAGGAGGGAGAGACCCTAATTATCAAAACTGTTTGAGTCAAACCAACTACAAAATTTCGATGCAATCTCTGGAAATTTACGGAAGAAAGAACTTTAGTAACATTTTAAATCTTTTTGTTCCTTGTTTTTGTTAAAATATTTTCGTGATTACGATATTTTGATGTGCAGTTGAATAAGTTCTTTTTCTTTTTCCAGAGATTGGGAAAGAATATTAAAAATAAATTTACTGATAACTTTAGTATTCAATTACAAAATATTGAGAATTGGAATAAGTTAAACTTGAGCTTTCATTTAAATGCATACACTAACTAACTTTGATAATTATTGACAATTTAAATGATGTGACTTTAATTTATATATATATATATATATAATATTATATATTATATATATATATATATATATATATATTATTTTTTATATACACTATATATATATAATTTAAATATGTGACTTTATATACTATATATATAATATATATATATATATTGGTTTAATTAAAAGTTTTGTTAAATCATACTACATATAAACCATTTTATTCTTTACATTAAAATTCTACTTACGGTGTTTTAAAAGATAATTCCTTGTTTTAAATTTTTCTTATTAATATGTTCATAAGGTTTTAGGTTCATGCCTATTATGTCTGACTAATGTAGCCGAAGTCAAATTTTTTTCATAATTTACGTTATCTAACAAAATACGCAACAGCGAACATTGTGAAAATAGTTTGAACTTTTTTTCAATACATTTATATAACTTTAATACAGCATGTTTAGTTGTGACTTTGTTTAAGCTAAGTTAGGCTACAAAGATTTAAACTTTTTTTTTTAAATATTTTTAATTGTGTAAAGCTCTTTTGTTACAATACAGTTTTATTTTGACTTTTATCACTATACGGTTTTATTTAGGCTTTTATCAAATAAAAATGTGTTCGTGTTCATGTAATCGATATGGATAAAACTCACTCACAGATAATAGACTTGGTCCGGGTTTTATCAAGTTAACCCTCGCGAGTACGGGTGCCCAGAAGGGGGACCCCACCCCCTTAAAAAATCGAATTGTTCGTATAAGGCTGAAATTTGGTGAGAGGATTCAGAGTTGAATTTCTAGAAAGACTTGGTATCGGATTCGGAGGAGTTGGCTCCGGCACCGGGGCTGGAGCCGTGTGGTTGCTGAGTAATAAACATTGTAAACAACAATGATTGCATCTTTGTATAATGTTATTGACCTAAGAATCTCGAAATGACGCGTTATAAGTCCGTATAGGTGTCTAGGACCCAAACGATGGGTACGACTGAAAAAAATACACAAGTGCAACAAGGTCGAAGGAGGAAGGAAGAAGGATGAAGGAAGAATAAGGAAGGAAAGAATGGAGAAGGAGTCTGAGCCTCAGAGGAGTAGGAGTTGACAGCTGCACCGGTGCTGGCTCCGGTGCGGTGCCGAGTTAACAAACATTCGTATAACAGCAATGTAGGTGTTCTTATATATGCTATTGAGTCTGTAGATTTCAAAAATAAAGGTTTCAGAACCACCAAGAAAAAAAATAAATAAAAATAAATAAATAAATATAATTTCTTATTCTTTTTATGTTTATAACTTACAAATTTACGTTTCTAACATACCCTAAAGCAGTAAATCAGTAAATCAAACCACCCAACCTACAACTCTGTCCGAACCATGATCTTTTGATCTATTGATCTATTAATCTATTGATTTATTGATTCAGGTCATATTTTTACTAAAATTATCATGTTTTACAAACCCTAAATCAGTAAATCAAACCATCCAACCACCTTCCTGTCCATCCGTGATCTATTGATCTATAGATCTATTGATCTATTGATCTATTGATCAATTGATCTATTGATTCAAGTCATTTATTTAGTAAAATTATAATGTTTTACATACCCTAAATCGGCAAATCAGTAAATCAAACCACCCAACCTACACTTCTGTCCAACCATGATCTATTGATCTATTGATCTATTGATCAATTGATTCAGGTCATATTTTTACTAAAATTATCATGTTTTTACATATCCTAAATCAGTAAATCAGTAAATCAAACCATCCAACCACCTTCCTGTCCATCCGTGATCTATTGATCTATTAATCTATTGATCTATCGATTTAAGTCATTTTTAAGTAAAATTGTAATGTTTTACATATCCTAAATCAGTAAATCAAACCACCCAACCAACACTTCTGTCTAAATATGATCTATTGATCTATTGATCTATTGATTCAGGTCACTATTTTTACTAAAAATTATCACTCTTAAAATCAATTAATCAAGTAAATCAGTAAAATCAAACCAGCCACCCCACCACTTCCTCCCACTTTCCCATGATCTATTGATCTATTGTCTATTGATTCAAAGTCACATTTCGAGTTATCATTTTGGATAAACATACATAAAAACAATTCTTTTACACTGATCAACGAATATATGCTAACGTAACAAAGTTTTCCATTAATAAAGCTTACGTAGCATCATCTGAACTATTGAATATAATGCACAACGACAAACCTGACACACCTTTAACAAGAATAAACTGTTAACGTTAACAAAGTTACACACTTAACAAAGTAAGTAAATAACATAGCATTACAAATACGTAAGCCTTTCACCACTTGTCAAGCCATATCTCTAACATAACAATTTGTTTAATTTATATTAACCATGGTAATATTTAACAAAAAATTTATCACAACATTGGTTAAATATCATACTGATCAAACGAATATTACCTTCTAACGTAATAAAGATTCCACATCAATAAAGCTACATAGCGTAACATTGAACTAAGAAAATAATGTGCAAAACAACAAGCCTAACACAACTTACACACGAATAAACTGATAACATTAACAAAGTCCACACTTAACACCAGTAAAGTAAAATACATTGCATGCAGGACGTAACTATTCATACTTTTTCTTCAAGCATATCTCTTACTATATTAACGTGGGTTTTATGAAGTTCATCAACTGAACTCCTCCTATCATAAAAATGCGAAATAATTGTTCAGCACCAATGACTTTGTTATCATAAGTAAAAAAGTTTTTACTTTCACCTACGTATAATTTAACAAATATTTATCCTAACCTTACCAGACAGCAAAGGCCCAAACCAATAATTGGAAACATAACAACGTTTTATCAAAACATAGCATAAAAATAACAAATTTTATCCAAACATAACAATAAAAATAAGTTCTTGAATAAAATATCACAGTATGTTAAAAAATCCTTACGTTTTTCTCTAACTCATAAAATTTTATGTTAAATTTTACAACTTAGTTAAATTTTTAAAATGTATGTTAAAAAAAATAGCTACATTGAGAGCAATGTCTTAAATGGAAGGTGAAGTTTTATAATGTCAACATTACATTTCCTTTTGTATATATATATAATATATATATATATATATATATATACTATATACTATATATTATTATAATATATATAATATATATTATATATAATATATATATATATATATATATATATAACTGTATATTTGCTCTAAATAGTATACTTGCATGGAGGTTTAAGATTCTGCAATATCCTTAAATATTATTTCAAATAGATTTTTTCCCGTTCATTCTTTTACTCCCACGCATACTCGCAAATATATGAATCAATCATCTTTGTTGTTCATTCCTTTTTTTTCAGTTTATATTAAACTAGTTTACTTTTTCCACCGTCATGTTTTGCTCACCAATGCATATTGGATTAATTAGCACAAACCTGTTAAATAAATTAAAATTTATTTTTAACAAAATTGGACTTTCTTAATCTAATGCAAAATAACCTAATTCTACCCCATAATCTAAGCTATGTAACCTTACCTTAACCTTAATTAACCTTAACCTAACCTACCTATCAACCGTAACCTAATCCTAACCTAAACCTAACTAACCTAACCTAACTTAACTAACCTAACAACCTAACTTAACCTAACCTAATAACCTACCTAACCTAACCTAACCTTAACCTAACCTACCTAACCTAACCTAACCTAAACCTAATCCTAACCTAACCTAACCTAACTAACTAAACCTAACCTGACTTATCAAATTACATACGTAAACCTAACCTACCGGTAATCAAATTTCAATTAAAAATAATGATTTATGATTTAAGCCTCCGCAAGTAGTTATTGAATTTAACACAAACTGGTTGACAAATATTTATCTCTTTGTTGAATGTAAGGTAATTAAATACCATAAGAAACAGAATAATAACAATAATTTAAAATATTGAAGAACAATCTTGAACATTTTTTTAGCACAATTCAGTTATATTTAAAAAAATTGTTAAATAAACAAAATATAAAAAAAATTAACCTCATAGAATTGAAAATTTAGAGCTTTCAAAATAATTTCTAATATTTTTTATAGCTTCACCGAAGAAATCATAGAGTAATTTTAATTTTTCATTATTAATAAAACTTCACCAAAGAACGTAAGAAAAAATTAACATGACCCTAAATATCATAGTAAAGTGTAATAGTTTACCGAATTTAAAGCAGAGTAATCAGTAAACAAAACCACCCATCCCCTCCCGGCCCCTCCCTACCAATCCGTCCACGACCTTTTAATCTATCGATCTAATGAGTCAGGTCACATATTAAGTACCATTTCGGCTAAACATAGTACAAAAATTAAGTTCTTTTAAATACTAACCAATGAATTATATGCTAATCGTAACATTGTTTTCACATTAATAAAGCTAACCAAGCATTACCAGAACTAAGAATAATAATGTACAATAGACAAGCCTAACACACCTTACGCCCGAATAAACTACTAACATTAACAAAGTTCCATACTTAACAACGGTAAGTTACCTAGCACAGCGTACAAAACGTACCTACTATTCACACTTCTTTCAAGCATATCTCTAACATACTCAATGTAATTTTACATAAACTATTGATTACGTCGGCCATTTCCGAGTTATCATTTCGGATAAACATAGCACAAAATGACTTCTTTATATACAAACCGCGAATATGATGCTAACAAAGCAATGTTTTCACATATTTAAAGCTAACATAGCAATCATATGAACTTAAGAAAAGAATGTACACGACAACCGTAACACAAACTTACGCACTAAATAAACTGTATAACATTAACAAGTTCCACACTTAACACAGTAAAGTAACTAGCTTTACATACAAAACGTAACCTATTCATACTTTTTCCAAAGCATATCTCTAACATTATTAACGTTATTTTACATTGACACAGTTATATTTAACAACAATTTATCATAACTTGTCTAATTATTCATACAGACCAACGAATAACTGTAAACATAACAAAGTTTATTCAAACATAACATTAAAATAATTCTTTGAATAAAATTATAATAGTAAATTGTAATAGTTACTGATTTTTAAAGCAGTAAATCATTAATCAAACCATCAACCCTTCTCCACCCCCCCACCATGACCTTTTGATCTATTTGATCTATTGATTCATGTCATATTTCGAGTTTCATTTCGGGTATAAACATAACACAAAAATAAAGTTCTTTATATAGCTGACCATCGAATATATGCTAACGTAACAAATTTTTACATCAATAATGCTAACATAACATAACCTGAACTAAGAATAAATGGTACCAACGACAAACCTAACACACCATACGTGCGAATAAACTACTAACATTAACAAATTTCTGCACTTAACAACAGCAAAGTACCTAACACATCGTACAAAACGTAACCTATTCACACTTTTTCAAGCATATCTCTAGCATATCAATGTTAATTTTACATTAACATCGCAATATTTAACAAAAATTTAGATAAACCTGTCTTCATCATACTGACAGACGGAATATAATGCTAAACGTGCCAAATTTTTACATCAACTTCGTAATATTTAACAAAAATTCATCATAACCTCGTCTAAATATCAAAGTCCCCAACGAATAATTGCAAACATAACAAAGTTTTAACCAAACAGCATAAAAATAACAAAATTTTATCCTGAAATAACATAAAAATAAGTTCTTTGAATAAAATATCCAAATTTCGGCCTTCTATGATCAATTTAATTTTTAGGGGCCAGCGCCCCCCTCCTACGGGGGGGGAGCACGGACACGTAACCTCATCTACGACGAGGTTACGTGACCCCTATGGGGTTGTCAAGTTTGATTGAGATACCATGTAGCAAACTCTATTCGTTACTAAGGGAGTTGCGGTGCGGTGCTGTGCGGTGCGGTGCTGGGTGGTGCTGTGCGGTGAGGGGACTTATACGGCTATAATATATATATAGATATATTTATTTATTTATTTTTTATTTATTTTTTATTTATTTATTTATTTATTTTTATTTTATTTATTTATTTATTATTTATTTATTACTTTTTATTTTTTTATTTATTTATTTAATTATTTATTTATTTAATTATTTATTTATTTTCATTTTTTTATTTTTTTATTTATTAATTTATTTATTTATTTATTTTATTTATTTATTTATTATTTATTTTATTTATTATTTATTTATTAATTTATTTTTATTTATTTATTTATTTATTTATTTTTATTGTTTCGAAAAAAAAACTTCGTTTTTTTTTTTCGTCGGTGGAAGGGTGGAAATTCCCACGGCAATTAAAAAATTCCCACGCTATTCAAGGGTTGCTCTTTCACTTCCGGCCGTTGAAACCCATCTTTGACTACTATCAGCAGCAACAAGTGTCCGAGTTAAATATTTAGGATATATATTGGATGAAAAGGGAACGGATGATGCAGAGTGTAGTAGGAAAGTTATAGATGTCAGGAAGGTGGCTGATGCAATTAAATCATTGGTGGATGTAAAGGTACTAAATCTTGAGTGAGCTAGGGTCTTACATGAGGGCATGTTGTTACTGAATGTGTTAATGAATAGTAGTGAGACTATAGTCTGGAATAAAAGGTATAGATTTAAAGTTCAATGTGTTCAAATGAACAATCTTAAGGGAGTGCTATGTGTGAGAATAATTGATAAAAGGAGGAATGAACGTATCAGAGAGTTGTGTGATGTGAAGAAATTTGTAAACGAGAGAATAAATGAAAGTACGTTGAGATGGTTTGGTCGTGGGGAAAGGATGGATGATGGTTCATTAAACGGATGTATAGTGGTGATTGTGCTTGGAATCGACCGGCTGGGAATCGACCGGCTGGGAGACCGAAGAAAAAGTGGATTGAGTTAGTAAGTCAATGCCTGGAGGAGAGAAATGTGAGTTTGGCAGAGGCGAGAATAAATTTGCATAATAGGAGTGAATGGCGGGATTTTGTGATTGGGATGGTTGATAGTCCACTGGGCCAAGGGAATTGAACCCCACATGACGAGATTGCCATAGTGAGGGTCCGTCTGTGAAGCTTGAAGCTCAGGGTGGCTTTTCTGACTGCCGACGAGTTCTCACTAATGGGTATAAGGTGGGTCGTAAGGCTGGCTTTCTTCGACTTCTTACACTAGTTTTCTGTTTAAATGTTTCCGGTGCATGTTACGCACCTTACCCCCACTCTTGGGGAGAGAAGGTGGGCGATGACGATGATGATGATGAAAATGATGATGAAGTGATGATTAGTAGTATATATATATTATAGATATTATATATTATATATATTATATATATATTTATATATATATTATATATATATATAATATATATATATATAATATATATAATACTATAATATATATATATAATATATACTATATATATATATGTATATATAAAATTTTCATAAAGTAATCTTGTACTTGTACTTGATACCATGTACTTGTACTTGAGCAAATTCTAGAAGTACTTGTACTTGTACTTGAACCAATTCTAGAGTACTTGTACTTGTACCTTAGCTTGAAAAACTGTACTTGAACCAAAGCCTTTTGATATATATTAGATTATCAGTCTCACCACACCGTACAAATTTTATGATATAATATATATATATATGATATTATATATTTATATTATATATATATATATTATAATATATATATATATATATACTTAATAATATGATATATAATTATATTATATTATAATATAATATATATATATATATATATATATGCAAACAATTCGATACTTTTTGCAGGCATGCACTTTATTATATCGGAATTTGACCGGTTTTTCTTATTTTTGCTGACAATTTTGATCACCATTTAATCTTATTATATATTTTTAAATATTTTGAATATTTTTTGTGTCTCAAGACATCTTTTTTTGTTCTTGTACTTGTACAACGTTTTATTTGTACAATTTTATTTGTACTTGTACCTTGCTCATATTTGTATATATTTGTACTCGCATATTATATTGAAGTCAAAATGGCTTCTCCAATCACCGACATTCCGGCAGCTGACCTTGAGGTCTTTAACTCTCTCATGCAACAGAGAGATATCTTGCAGTAAGTTTTGACATTCAGTCTTCTATTCTTGATCATATTAGTATCATTAAACTTAAAGTTAAGAATAAAACGCTTCACGACAAACGTGAAACTATGAGACTCTTAATAGATGAAATCTGTTTCGAGGCCAATATTATTTTTACGGAGAGATATTTTTTAATACATAAATATCCACTCATAGTCGAAGAGGCTTTAATGGAAGAACACCGTAAATGCCTCAAATATTACTATATCAATATATTAAATCAAAAATACTATATTTTATATTAAATTTGACTATTCCTAAATTATTTGTGTATACTGTAAACAATAGCATCATGCTATCGAGTATGAAACAATCTCCACTCCTTCTTTGAGACGTTAATTCTTAGTAAAAAATAATCTTTGTTTATCTTGTTTTATGTCCAATCATTCCATAGATGAATTGGTAAAACCTTGTATCTATTGCGACTCACCAGGGCACCATACGTCTCTGTGTGAAAAATTTGAAACAAACTCACCCTCGAAACCCATTGAAAGTGATTCAAAAGAAATTGACGATCTCAACTCTACAAATACTTCCGATAAGGAAGATATAATATATCCCATTGAAAATATAGAGAATAATATTGAAAATACGTTATCTGAAAATTTATCAAATAACAAAAATATATCAAATAATATTTTACCAATTAATATCAAAACTACATCACCAGAATTATTATCATTACATTTATTAATAACAATGTTCTCTTAGGAGACAATAAAATTATTTCATCTTTTAATTTAAATTGTTCTCACCTTCCCCTTCTCACAGAGAAGTGGCAAAACCACTTTGGGCCTTATTTCACCTTTAAAAATCCTTCTTGTCTATCGCAGTATAGCAAGAAGTTACCCTCTCTTAAATTGGTTTCTTCTCCACAAAGTGAGGAGAAGTCCTTAATTACTTTTCCAGAGCAAAAAAAAATTTAAACTTATAAAATATTAATGAAGGATGGTTCCTATTTTTATTACTCCCAAATGAGTGGAGGAGAAAACCTATTTCAGTTTGTGGGAATCAATTTGATTAAAAATTTGAAATCACTCATAGCTATGAGTGAAACTTTTGCAGTTGGCTCTTTCAAAGACCAACTCAAATTATATATTAAAAATATTAAATTTAAAATTGGTAATCAAACTTGTTTGGAGATAAACTCTTCCTCTTCAAAAATAGGTACATTTTTTAGCGAAGAAAGTGTACCTCTTAAAACCAAAATTGACTATTGTATTTTTAATCAAAATAAAATTTGTCCTCATTCTCTACCAGAGGTAGAGACTGTAAAACTAGTTTATAATATACCTATTTCTCCTAGCAAAGGAGAAAAATTTCGTCACTTCTCTTAAAAAAGAAAAGTACTCTCTACTATGTTCTTTTGATCCAAAAAAAGAGCTTTACTCATTTTTCCTTCCAAGGAAGGAAATTATACCACAATAAAAAACCATTAACTTCTACCAAAGGGAAGTTATCCCACAAAAAGGAGGAAAAGGTCTCTCGTTTGAGTAGTGACCACACCCTTTCTTTATATTACCAATGAAGGTGAGAGAGTAATTATAAGAAAATCTGATTTTCTCTCACCTAACCGCCTTAAATATACCGTAACTCTTTGAATGAAGAGCTATATCCTTCTGAGGAACAGTAGGACCCTATAACCATGGAGTTTGTTCCCACTTCCTCTATTAACACTATATTACCACAAAGTAAGTCATAAATGACTTACAAAAAACCACCCTTCTCCGGGAACTTAGTTAACGGACTTTAAACAAATATGATTTACCAAGGGGGATTGGGTTTGATGCCGAATACCGAACTCTATCTACCCCCACCCCTATATTTGTCAATTTGGTACCTTGGTAAAGTTCCTTTTCATATTTTTTTTGAATATAGCAGAATTGTTTTTATCTTTTTGTTTGCTAAGGGGTTTCTGCACACCTCCTTTGTTTTTAAGTTAGTTTTAAGTCTTTTTGAAAATTTTATGTCTCAACTGAAACTTTGGGAACTCCCTATTTATTCAAAATTCATTATTTAGGGCAAAACACCCTTTCGCTTTTCGTGGTGCTGTTCAGGCCACTATTTAGCTTCTCTTTGGGCAAATGTCCACCTATTTAATTCTATTATTAGTATTAATTGTCCTACTTGTAAGGACATTGTTCATTCTTCTTTTCTCTCTGTAACTGAGAAAGAAGAATCTTTAAGCAAAATTATTATTTCTCTTTTTTTATAAAATGAGTTTGAAGACTCTTTAAATGTTCATTCTCCCCTTCTCTCGCAGGTGCCGGGGGGGAACTATAAATAATGCGCAACCTTTTTATATTTTCCCTAGTGGAATATTAACATTTAAAAAAAGTAATTTTAAGTTATTGTCTCGACTGAGACTTTGGGGGTGGAGCCCTCCCCCTCTAAAAATTTAACAATTCAATTTTGCCTACACTGAGGATTGTGAGAACACACTCTTTTGAAAAATTAACAATTTATAGATAATAACAAGTTCTCTGCTTCAGCTGAAGGCTTTACTATTATGTACTCCATTAAAATTTATAAAAAAAATTTTTTAATTTTCTCAACTGAGAACTTCGAAAATCCTCTTCCTATATATGGAAAGGATTATCCTAGAAATTTCCATTTAGGATTTTCTTATAACTTCACCTCTCTCACTAATGTTTGGTGAAAGTTATTATACCTTTATTATCAAATTTGAAAATTAAAACTCATCAATTCATTTATATTTACAACCTGGAAACTGCAAGCTTCACATTTCCTTGTACAGATGTCATTGTACTTTCCATTTTCTATGCCCAATGAATGGCGAAATTATTCGTGTAATTGTTCATTTATGCCCTCCTTTAATTATTTTTTAATATTAACGATTCTTCACTGAAAGAAGAATCACCCGCGGCATTAAACTTCTTCCTCAAAGGAACCACTGTCAGGCAATATCCTGACCAAACGACGGTTTAAAACTGTATTCATTTGAAATGAACTTCGACGTCAACCTTACTGTTACATTTAGACAAAACAGTAAACTTATCATATAATCTCTCTTACTATTGAACATTAAATATAATCTGTTAAAAAATTTTCTTACTCATACTTTAATTCAAATGTGAACTGTGTATTCCTCTCACTAGTGTCCATTTAAAAGTCGATTGACTTATTTTGTACGGCACTATGGTTTTTTTTCTTAAAGGTTATGGTATAAGTGGGAGCTGATAATTGTAATGTGATGACGATAGCCTTGTATATTCGTTGCGAAACGCACTCACTCTCAGATAAACCTCAAATTTAACGATAGTTATCAACTTACATCGTATTTGACCTCTTCGTCGAAAACAGCTGTCTTGGGATGGAAATTTCTTTAAGGGAAAGAATTTCCGTAAGAGTAGTCCGTTACACATACATTTTTACAAGGTTCTTTTACTTTAATGCTGTTGGTGGTTCGGGTTGAATAACACATATTTTATTACAATTAAACCAACTGGCTACTTCTTGAAAAACCTAGATTTCAAGATAACCCCCTCCCTCTCCTGGAAAATCATGTATTGTCAACTTCGTCACTTACTTTCTGTTTGGGGTATTTTCCGATTCTAGAGTATGCAAGACTTAAGAGTTAAATCAAAATTACATAGGTGAGGAATGCTATATTACCGACCAACTTATCCTTTCATTTCCTTCAGACACGGTTCCTGATGAATGAAAAGTATACTTATTTACTATATTTTTTACATTAAAATGTACTTAAACTATATTTTTTCTGTTTGGTTCCCTTTTTGTGTGGAATTTAATGTCGTAATTTATTTCATAATTACTCTATCTGTTACAATTGTGACCAGTATTACGTAAGGGGTGCAGATGATTGTATTTGCGAGTATCTAGCCTGAAATTGTGTTTAGGAAAATCGTGAGTGCAACGTTCATCAAAATTTTGTAAATAGTTGTCTCAAAAGTGTAATTTATATATAAAAAATAGAATTTATTATTATAAAACAAATTTTTGTTCCGGTATGTTATACATATTAAAAATCAAATAACGTACACCTTTATTTGACGTGCTATCACTGCGGTGATGACGTCATTCTTTACGTATTCGAGAGGAGAAGCACTCTCGCTTTTATTATATATATATATATATATATATATATATATATATATATATATATATATATATATATATATATATATATATATATATATATATATATATATATATATATATATATATAATATTATATATATATTTTATTGTGTAGAAAAACTAGTGATACAATACCGTAATGCAATTCGGTATAAATGTCCTTTTGATTTGTAACAGGCTCCAGTGTTAGGTATGGTGCCTGTCAATGTACTATTGAAAGAATTTTTCTCTACTTTTGAGTTTATTCAAAAAAGAATGGTCATTTAGATCAAATTCCAAAATTTCCTCTGATCTTCGAAGATTTTTCTTATATACCATGAGTAATAGAAGGATATTAATTATTTGGGAATTTCTTTTACTTTTTGGACATTCTTCTTCTTCTTTGTTCTTACTGATAATTCCTTATCCGTTCTTGCCTTTCCAAATCCCTCCTGTCCTTTTTGTTCCTTCTTCTTTTATTTCTATCTTTCGTATGTTTTAAAGTTCATGTTTTCTTCCTTTTACTTTCTGTTTCATTCTTGTTGACTTTTTTTTCGTACAATTTATGATCATCTTCCTAATCTTCCTATGTATTTTCCATTTCGTTAGATTAGGAGTTTCAGTTTCAAACCTTCATACGAAATTAATTTATATTTTGTTTCTTTGTTTAAAGCTTTTGTTAATATCTATCTGTATAAACCATTACTCTAACTACATATACATACAAGCTAATATATATTAGATCACTAGCGCGGATTATCACGTCACAATAAGAACAGATAGACATGGATTGAGTAGTGTAATTAGACAAAAGTTTGTTAAAGACCAGATTGCGCAGGTACAGGAAGTTAAGGAAAAGCCCCGTATCGGTATGTATAAGATTTGATTAAGATTTTATTTAAAGGTTGTTATTTTGTTTACAAGTGAAACTAATAAGTGTTATTTTTATTTCTAGGGGAACTAATGTGGGGGCGATATGTAATTCGAGCCTGAAAAGTTAAGATATAGTTGAGACGATGTTTCGTGTCTCCCAAGTGCATCATCCAGAGTTAATGATAGCTATTGGAGTTAAGAACAAAGGTGTAACATTGAAAGCCACGACAGATTTGCTCAGGAAATTCTTGATTAAGAAAAAACGATAGTAACTTGTACGGCTTGAAGTGTCAGATGGTTGCCATGGTTACGGCGTTTTGTCAAAAAAAGCCGCATAAAAGTTTATAGTTGCAGAAGGTGTTTTATTTTGGTAAAAGGTATTTTTAGATTTTATACGTCATATATGTTAGCTTTAAGGTTACTACTGAAAAACTGTTATAGCGTATGTTCGACTCGTAAAGCCATGAATTGATGCCAACCGATTTATTTGTTTATTGAATTGAATATTGTATGTCCTGATTTGTATTTATTATTGTTTTATGAACTGCTACTGGTTTCTTGAGTTACTTGTGTTATTGTCTATGAAAATTTAAATTACTGTTTAAGAAACTGTTATAAGTATAAACCGGTCAAAAACTGTTTATCGACTTATCGAATGAGTATTATATTTTCTGGCTTGCATATATCTCGGTTTTGTGAACTGTTACTGGTTCCCTGATTTACTGATGTTACTGTTTATGGAAATTTACATTACTGTTGTGTTTTTGTAAGGCCACGAATTGATGCTAACCGGTTTAAACTGTTTATTGAGTTTGCAATGGATATTATATTTTTTGATTTGTA